>BQNB010087965.1:9164-27783 GCA_026074375.1 Tanacetum coccineum | reverse complement strand
AAGAACTTCCAGACTCTCCTTATCTAATATAACCTGCAAATCAAAGACACGAAACGACTACACAAAGCGTAAAATTCTACGGGAAAATTATATATAACCCTCATTAATTAAGTTTAGACTCTACGAAAATAATAAAGATAGAATGTATATACTAATGTAATTGTGGTTTTCTGCAAAGATTAGGAAAATTAAAAATTCTAAAAATTACACAAAAATAAATTTTCAAAAATTCAAAAAAATACGAAATTTACTGTAGCTACAGTGGTGACGCCGTCGGGAATAAATCCTGACGTCGTCTCGAGCTACTATAAATATTGTTGCTTCGTTCTTTTGGAAAATTTTCTGCATATATATCCTATTAATTATTTCCTAGAAAAATTTTCTGCATAAACCACAAAAACAGTTAGTACAAACATATGACTCAAAACAAACAAACAAGACACAAAATGCGAATTAATCTAAAATTATTTATTTTATATGTTTGAAAATGGTTCTTAAAAACCAAATATTTTTCTCCCCTATAATTATTTTATGCAAAATATCTTTGATTGCAATTAAAACGAGGTTAAAGACAAAACAAATTATGATCACATATAATTTAAACATATAAGAACAAATAAAGAAGAATAAAACACATGACATACCTAAAATGAAAGAAATAAAAAGATTGGGTTGCCTCCCAATAAGCGCTTTTGTTTATTAACGCGTCTCGTAGCTAGACTCGGAGTCACGCTTATAGGAATCATGAAAATGTTCCAAGTCGATGATCTCGCTTGGATTATCTTTCTCGGGTGATTTCCTAGTTTTGGGAATTGATTGAAATGTTATATTAATTTTTTCTCCATCGGGATCAATCAATATCTTAATGTGCCACGCACCATCTCCTTCTTTTGGTGACCTATTCCAGTCTATTTTCTTTTCTAATAACTCTTTTGACTCCCATATATTTCCCTTTAAATTGATAGATATAGCTCATAAGAATTCTATCATCTTTCTAAACACTAGGACATCCTTAAAGGGGTTGAGTTCGGCATCCCTAGAAATTTCTCATTCCCCAGGCAAATGGTAGTTCATAAAGTCTTTTATTGCATAGTAAGGGGGTCGGGCACCTATTTCATCCGTACTAGGTCGTTGTAACAACCGTGACTTGAGCAGGTTAATCAAACCATTAGTGTTAACTTATGTGTTTGTTGCAACGTACGGTTTGTGTGATTTTATGTGTTATACGTGTTTATATGTGTTTGTATGGGATATGTGAGATTGGATAATCAATCCGTTGAGTGTGATCGTCTCATTAGGATTGGATTTGTGTTAAAATTTGTTGAGTTCATTTCGTTCACTTTTGAGTGACGAGGAAATGGTTATTGAGATTTTAGCGTTTTTATGTTAAATGTGTAAGTATTTATACGTATACGTATTTTTGTGTTAGTAATTTAAGATAAGTTAGGTTTTAGAGGTTAAGTTAAGAGAAATGAGTTATTTGATGGAGAAATTTCATTTTTATCACTTATAGTGATAATGGAATTGAATTAGTATTTTGAAAGAATTGTTTTGGTTAATAAGTGGTTGTCTAGGTGATGGATTAAAATGTGAAGCGTGTCATTTGTGAAAGAAATGAGTTTGTTAAAATATGAGAGTTTTTGGTAAACTTTCCATATATAGAAAGTGAATTTGGAAATGAAAAGTTATTTTTAGAAAGCGTAAAACGTAGGTTTTGCGAAAGAAGGTTTTGGAGATAGTTTATGGTTTTTATAAATTATCAAACTTCTAGTTCTTTTAGTAAATAATAAAGAAAATAAAAAAAAAATTATGGATGAATAGTAAAAACGGGAATAGTAAAAAAAAGGAAAAGAAGTCCAAGTTGGGCTCAAACTTGTAGAAAAGGGTTATCCATTAAGCCTATATAAGCAAACCAAAGATTAGAAAATACAGATTTTTTTCTCTCCCTTCTCCTTGGTCGACCGAATCCTCAAGAGAAAGAAAAAAGAAGATTTTTTTTATCAAGTTATTAAGGTAATCATTCTATTCCTAGTTTAATCTTTTTAGTTATCATGTTAATTTATGTAATCTAAACATGATGGATTAAGTTTTATCATAAAATTTAATTAGGTTTCTTAATTAGGGTTTAGTCTACTGTAATTAATGGTGAATTAATGATTAGGGTTGTCTACTGTAATTAATGGTGAATTAATGATTAGGGTTCATAATTGTAAGTGGTTATGAGTTTTAATGAGGAATTAGGGCTTGAATTATGCGTTTTGGTGTTTAAAGGTCTGGGGTTGCGAGGCGTATGTGAAACGTGACTCCGCTGATAAACTCCAACAGAGATCTGTTAAGTGTATCTTTGTAGGATACCCTAAGGAAACTATGGGTTACTACTTTTATTTTCCACCTGAAAACAAAGTAATTGTTGCTAGGTATGGAGATTTTCTTGAAAGAGATCTCATATCTCAAGAATTCAGTGGGAGAGATTATGATCTAAGGAGTTGTTATTTATTAAATTAATCCCGATTTTACATAAATTAACTTGCATGCGATCGTCAGTATTAAGAAACCGCCAAAAGGGCAAAAGGCTTAATAAATAAAGTTTAAGTGCGTTTGATATATAGGGAGGTCGCAAACGTTCAACAGTGGTGCGAATCCGATCCGACATGAACCAGTTTGGTAATTTTGATTTTCAAAAGTATAACTTAGAGTAGTTGAATTGCGCGATGCAGAGCGTGCGTTCTGGGGAACTTAATATACACATGTGGGGTTATGTGTGAATTTTGTGGGAATATAGATAACGTTTTCTGTATGGTTTTGGTCGTGCAGTTGGTCAAAATTCTGCAATTAAGAAGCTAGAAAGTTATAAGTGATTTTAAAATAAAATTAAAGAGTAAACAAAGGATATAAAAAAAGGTGTAAAATGAAAGGTAGAATAGTCCTTTACATATAGTAATAGATATATTAGTCCATCATTAGGGTTGTTATATTTGATTAAGCGGTTTAGCTACCGATGGTAACATGAGCTATTATTGTTGTATAGTTTGTTAAGGATGGAGTTGAATTCTTGAGCTGCACCGAACATGTGAGTGTCATAGGCCCCTATCTTTTTCTAAGGATTTTCAATTGGGTGGAAACGATGCTTATGTAATGTGAATGTTTTATTATGTGATATTTGATGGTTGAGCTAAAATGCATGGTGCTAAGTGGCTATTACATGCTATGTGCTGAATTGAATGACAAGTATAGCCGGGTTGGCGTTGGATCGTGGAATTCGTTCCTTCCCACTTGTTGAAGCCTAGCTATTTTTTGAGTTAAGCTGATGTTGTTTGGAGGTTATAAACGATTTGAATGTGTTGAATTGAGCTGTTTGATTTTATAGTTTGTGACAGGTGTTCATGATATGCCATGCAACTGTTTAATCATATTCACAGAAATTGTTGGAGTTATTTTGAATGTTTTTGAGGTTGGTGTCCTAAACGTATGCATCTCTACCACCTAAGTGTTGACACCATAGTGTTTTGAGCATCGTTTTTTCAGTAACATCAGGGTGATCGAAATTGGATGTTATTATAGAGTTTTGCTATTGTAGACCATAGAGCAAGTTTGAAGGATCTATTGATTTTGCTAGCCGTTTTTTATTGAGCATATG
Organism: Tanacetum coccineum; assembly: GCA_026074375.1. Lineage (NCBI taxonomy): Eukaryota > Viridiplantae > Streptophyta > Magnoliopsida > Asterales > Asteraceae > Tanacetum > Tanacetum coccineum. The sequence goes on along the minus strand of BQNB010087965.1, from coordinate 24,146 downwards.
TTGATTTTGATTTCTAGCTTGTTTTTTGATATTGTTAAGACTTGTATGGATAGTAAACCCTTATCAGTCTATATTTGGGATCAGTTTGGAATATTTTTGTGTGTGGATGTATTCATGACAACTTTGTGATCTTTGCATTTTATTACACTATTTAGTATTCCTCCATAAAGATACAATGTGCAATGTAAATTATCTTTTCATGTTATCCCTTCGCGTGTTCCGCCTTTGGCGGGGTGTGACACTACACTTGCCCCCGCTGCATCAGCACTCACGCCAAAACTTGGTTTCGATGCATCACAATAGACAGAGCAAAAGTCGTTTGGTCCATCCGGAGAGTGCTTAACACTGGAGCATTGCATAACTTCTCCTTCAAAGCGAAAAGCGTTCAAAATTCCCCTTGTCCTTATATCGCCGCAGCAAATATGTCTATATTCTATTTTGTACAATTTATTTATTCAGATACAAACTTTATAAGGTACTTCTTACCAGTAAGAGGTGGTAATGCCACATTCAGACATCGAAATATAAAACAAATCTTTATTGAAACAAACACACCTTTAATTTAATACCTATAAAATAACAGATTAAAATGGCCATATCATGTGAAACCGAGTATATAACAAGAATAAATATGAAATGTGCATCACAAGAAAAAAAAACATTAATCACAAATTAAATGGTCTAAAGTCACTAAAAACCAGAAACATAAGCAAATACAAAATGAACTACTCCTGGGTGTGTTTTGTTTGATCACCAAAAAGTCCTGAACCGCCTCGGACTTATGCTTACCAGTTAACGCGGTCAGGACGGTTGGTTTGTTTGTTCTTATTCATTCAGAACAAACTACATCGTCATGAATCTTATACTATCCTTACTGGGGTAAGATGCGGTGCTAACATCTGATTGTCTTTGAACTCTATGTACTTTTGTTTCTACTTATGTTATATCACTTTGATGTGATTCAAAACTTTAAAATTTATAATGACTGAAATAATACCAAGTTTATTATAAGGAAACACACAGGGTAAAAGTATAAACTCACGTATGTATATAATATTTTTCTAGGTAAGACAGGTCTGTATCCACTAGGGATTTGAGTAGTGTTCAATTAATCAAAAAGGAATTGATATTTAAACTATTTAAAAGTAACCTTTTTGTATTTTACCAGTGATAACAAATGATGAATACTGCGGTAGTTGAAAATATTTTATAATATAGGTAAGGGATATTGACCTCTAAATGGGAACCTAAATTTAAAAAAGGATTTCCTAATGTCAGAAAAACCATTTTCACAAACTAACTTGATTAACTCAAGACTTATATTATAAGTTAACAAGACCAAAATGTGGTCACTACAAATAACTAGTCACTAGTAATAATCAAAGCTATTTTTGTTTATCAATACAAAAGTGGATTTCGTCAGCACAAACGATAAATGACCATAGTAGAAAAATCTTTGAAACACATAGATCATAACGGTCTTTTGACCTAACCGTTATGATTATATAACCAAGCTGATAAGCAAAAAGGGACAAAGATAATATATAATAGATTGCACATAAGCTTAGATAAAGAGACCATGATCATGACCAAACAACCTTATTCATTATCATAACATCACCGAGTAGTCATGAGAGATTTAGCCTCTCATGGCTAAGGAGTTCATAACATAACTTGCTTCAATAGCAAACTTCATTATATTGCTTATACTAGTATGATATTCTTCCTCGTTCTTGGTTCTTTGATCTTGAATCTCCAAAAGATAAGGTGTTTATTCTTGGAGAAAGGGTTTGTATGGGATGATGAAGAATGGATGTTTGTGTGAGAGATGGTTTTTGTTTTTGTGATATATCAAAATGAGAGATTTTGAGGCTCTATTTATAGGCTGAAATTCGGGTGAAAGTGCGGCGCACACAAAAGATTGTGCGGCGCACTTGGTGATTAAATGCATAAGTATTAAATGTTTATTGAGTAAGTGCGGCGCACAAGAGAATATGTGCGGCGTACTTAGGGTGTAAATGCAGTAGCATTAAAGTCTTCATAAATTCTTCATATCAGATGGGAAGTGCGGCGCACAAATGGTAAGTGCGGCGCACATTTGGCACTTTGGGCTTGATTGTTGATCTTCTCTTGAATGATGTGTTCTTTAACGTGTAAGTATTTGATTTTGATGTATCTAACCTCGGGATGTCTTCAAGTGAACCTGCAAGCAATTTTAAGCTATTAAGTATCGAAAGTTCATGAGAAATGATAAAATATATACAAATAACGCCATAGAAAACATGTATAATTTGGGTGTTATCAAATCCCTCCACACTTAACTTATTGCTTGCCCTCAAGCAATTGAAGCGGAAAAAATAAAATCATTTATCGTGACGTGGAGAAAATTTAGATTTTATAAGAGTTTGCATATTGTGCAACTTTTCAGGCATAGACATATAACATAGCACCTCACATAAGGATAGTGTTTGATTTTTAATTCACTCAGACCACTCAGACAAGGTTATATTTTTGTGAAGAACACTCAGTTTGCACAGACATAATCTAGACAGCTACCATAGGCTTGTACTTAACACATAAACCTAACCGAAGGGCGGAACTTGATACTGGAGCGGATATATATATATGTTATATTTATTTTTTATTTTATATATATATATTTTAGTTGCAATGATAACCAAGGCTTGGCACAAAACTTCTTCATTCATCTTAGGTATTTTGGCAACTTAGCACCAAGGGGAGTGCTTGCAAGAACAGGGACTTGTGGAATTCTTTACATACGATTAGGCTTCGGTCTAGTAAATGATGATTAAGCACAAGTTCTAGAGCTTCTAAATTACCGGCTCTCTCAAATATAATTATCAACCAATACCAATGTTCCAGAAAAGGCGACAAAGACCATACGTACACATCCGTAACGACAGAATAGACACATATGACTGCATTCAAACCTTAACTCGAACAAGCTAAAGGCATCAATTATCTTGGGTATCAAAGGTGGATACCCGAATATTCTAAAGGCTTAGAATTCTCACAATTTAGTGGAGTAGGTTGTGCTAGCTATAATGTCAATCCGGTTGGATTTGCCTTACTAAGAGCATTTTTATACTTTGAAAGCATATATATATTAAGATTTTTCATAAAATATCAGTTGGAAAATTTTTGGCAGGGCAAACATGGAGGGATATGATTAATTTTTCCTATTTGGCTCCCCTCCACACTTAAGTTGAACATTGCCCTCAATGTGATAACTGATAATAGAGATAGAATAGGGAAAATGGTACTTCCCGGGGCAGAGAAAAATGTATAGCTACGAGAGAGCTATTCTTGAGTATACTTCATAATTTTCCATATCTTTAAGCTAAAGTACCTGCATAAAAGTAAACAAACAAAAAGCACACAAAAAGAAAATATTTTTGTTGTTTTTTTAGAAAATAAATAAAGGGTATTAGTAGAAGAATGGAGGAGGGACTCCTCCACACTTAAGTGAAGCACGGGTTGCCTCCCGAGAAGCGCTTAATTTTTAAGAGAGTCTTTAGCTAGACTCGTACTTCGGGAGTCATTCTTTTGGGAAAAAGGGAGTTACTGCTTCCCTTGGGTCATTATCTTCTTCATGATATAGTTTAAGTCGATGGCCATTGACTATGAACGTCTTTCCATCTTTTCCATAGAGTTCAACATATCCGGATGGATATTGATGTTTTACTACATAAGGTCCTAACCATCGAGATCTGAGTTTCGGTTGTTTAAATTTCTATTCGTGTGAAATCGTAAACTTTGTTTCCTTGTTTGAATTATTTTCTCATTCTTAACTTTCTATCGTGCCAGACTTTGGTTCTTGCTTTGTATAGATGAGAGTTTTCATAGGCTTGGTGTCTAAGTTCGTCTAACTGGTGTAACTGAAACATTCTTTTCTCACCCGCAGCGATGTATCTGGTTGCATTTCATCAGTTGCCCAAGTATGCAACGATGTTATAATTTTCAAATGGTAAGTGGCCAGTTTCTTTCCATATATTAGTTTGTAGGGTGTGGTACCGGTAGGTGTTTTGTAGGCAGTGCAAAAATCCCACAGTGCGTCATCAAGTTTTCTTGACCAAATAGCAGGATTGTCTTTAATAGTTTTTTCAAGAATTCTTTTAAGAGCTATGTTCATGTTTTCAACTTGACCACTGGTTTGAGGATGATATGATGTGGAGACACGGTGGTTAACTCCATATCTTTTCATAGTCCTTTCCATTATTTTGTTGCAGAAGTGAGTACCTCTGTCGCTGATTAGAGCTTTAGGCATTCCAAAATGGCAGAATAGTTTCTTGAAGAAGGTGACAACTACTCGGGCATCATTGGTTGGTAAAGCTTGAGCTTCGACCCATTTAGATAACGTAACAACACTACAAGTGAAGCATTCAAACTTATATGATTTCGGGAACGGTCCCATAAAGTCGATACCCCGTATGTTAAAAATTTCACATACTTGAATGTTATTTAAAGGCATCTCATCTCGTTTCGATATATTTCCTGTCCTTTAGCATGCTTCAAAAAGGCGAACTAGAGTATGAGCTTCTTTGATGATTGTCGGCCAGTAAAATCCTGAATCTAAGACCTTTTTAGCAGTTACGTTTGGTCCATAATGTCCACTGGTTGGTCCGTGGTGACATTGATCTAAAATTGTTCGAGTTTCTGGTCCAGATATACAGCGATTGATCATACCATCATAACATACTTTGAAAAGGTAAGGTTCCTCCCAGAAGTATTGTTTTAGTTCAGAGAAAAAATTATTCTTTTTTTGGTACGTCATTCCTTTTGGTATAATATCACCTACCAAGTAGTTTGTGAAGTCTGCGAACCAAGGTTCATCTTTGGTATTGATTTCCATAAGAGTTTATTTAGGAAAGTTATCATTGACGTCACTGTCATCGCTTATTTCGTCATTTTCAATCCGGGACAAGTGGTCGGCTGCAACATTTTTTGTTCCTTTTCTGTCTTTGATTTCTATGTCAAATTCTTGTAAGAGTAAGATCCATGGAATAAGGCGTAGTTTAGCATCTTGTTTCTTGAATTAGTGCCTTAGAGCTGAATGATCGGTGTAAACAATAGTTTTTGAGAGAATAAGATAGGATCTGAGTTTGTCGAATGCAAAGACTACAGCCATAAGCTCTTTTTCGGTTACGGTGTATTTTTGTTGAGCTGGGTTAAGGGTTTTGCTTGCGAAGTAAATTAGATGAAAGTTTTTACCATCTTTTTGACCTAAGACGGCTCCAACTGCGAAATCACTCGCATCACACATAAGTTCAAATGGAAGATTCCAATTGAGGCTTACGATCACAAGAGCACATGTGAGTTTCTCCTTCAATAATTCAAATGCTTTTTGACATTCATCATCGAATTCAAATGGAGTATCTTTTTCAAGCAGATTATTAAGAGGTCAGGTAATTTTCGAGAAATCCGTAATGAAACATCGGTAAAAACTGGCATGTCCGAGAAAGCTTCTAATACCTTTAATATTGGTCGGGGGTGGAAGTTTTGAGATTACGCCAATCTTTGCTTTGTCGACTTTGAGTCTTGTACTAGACACTTTGTGTCCAAGCACAATTCCTTCTCTGACCATGAAGTGACATTTTTCCCAATTAAGGACAAGATGAGCATCCTTACAATGTTGAATCATTTTATCGAGGTTATTTAGGCATGTGTCCAAAGAGTTTCCGAAGACGGATAAATCGTCCATGAATACTTCGATTGATTCTTCGATCATATCGTGAAAGATTGCCAACATGCATCTTTAGAATGTGGCAAGAGCATTACATAGCCCGAAAGGCATTCGCCTAGCGTATGTTTCGAAAGGACATGTTAACGTTTTTTTTTGTCGATAGGATCGATAGGAATTTGGAAATATCTGGAAAAACCATCCAGGAAACAAAAATATTTATTTTTGGTGAGTTTTTCTAACATTTGATCCATAAACGGCAAAGGGAAATGATCTTTTGCGGTTGCTTCATTAAGTTTACGATAATCGATGCATACTCGCCAACCCGTAACATTTCTTATTGGAACAAGTTCATCATTTTCGTTGGTTAAGACTGTAATGCCACCTTTCTTTGGTACACAGTGAATAGGACTAACCCAAGGACTATCGACAATTGGATAAATAATACCGGTATCCAAGAGTTTTACGATTTCTTTCTTAACAACTTCTTGCATTTTTAGATTCAATCTTCTTTGTTTTTAGATAACGGATTTCTTGTCATCCATAAGTTGTATCTTGTGCTTGCAAAATGATAGGCAAATACCAAGAATGTCTGTTGTTTTCTAGGCAAAAGATTCCTTGTGCTTTTAAGGATGAATACAAGTTTTTTTTTCTTTTCTTTAGAAAGCTGAGATGATATGATAACATGAAGAAAAGAGGGTTCTTCCAGTAATACATATTCCAAATTATCAAGAAGGGGTTTAAATTCAAGATCCGTAGGAGGTTCTTCAAGGGATGTCTTGATTTTATAATCTGTGTTAATAGTGATTTTCTTGAATGATGGTTCTTCGGTATCAGATTCAGAGTCAGAGTTTTCATCGACAGTCATTGCCATGAATTCATCGAATTCAGCAAAGATTTCTTCTTCGAGAAGGGTTCCTTCGATGGAAATGGGAGGGAATTTATACTTCGTCTAGACGAGCATCAAGTCTTCTTCTAAGATTTTCATCGATATCTGAAATAGGTTTTGCATCGTTCGAATTAGAGTGTTTCATCGCATAATCGATATTGAAGATCATTCGTTCAGTTCCAACTTCAAGATTGAGTTGTTTCTGTTTAACTCGAATAACTGCATCAGCAGTGTAAAGAAATGGTCGTCCCAATATGAGAGAAACTTTGCTATCTTCTTCCATTTCAAAAATAACAAAATCGACATGAAATGTGGAATTTACCTCCTTCAACAGGCATATTTTCAACTATTCCAACAGGGTATTAGAATGATCTGTCGCCTAATCTCACGCTCATTTTGGTTGGTTTGAGAGTTTTGAGAGATAGTTTGGCATTATAAGATACAACATAGGTTAATGCTTAGACCTAGGTCCGGCTTAAAAGCATTTACAGGAGAAAGTTTGTTGAAATTACCATGGATAAGGACACTTTGGGATTTATGGAGTTTGGGTGGACTTTGTTTTGGATCATGGCTGAAACTTTCATTGCTTAAGAAGGCGCAGGAATTTGTTTTTGTTTTTGTGTTTGTTGCTTATTAGGTCCTTGAAAACTGCCATAATTAGGCATTCCAGCTTAAGACGTTGATAAGAGGTACATTGATTCGAAACGACGCGGATCATGTCGAGAGAAATTTTTGTATTGGGTTTCATTTTCTCTCTCCCCCTTAGACGTTGAGGAATTCGGGATTTTGTTTGTTGGTTTTGGGTAACGGAAGTAGTTTCTTTAGATGGTTTTAGATTTTTGAGTTTTTGGTTTGTGGTTGTAGGTTCGTCTTCTTCATCATCACTATCAAAATTGACCGGGGTTTTAGAATTGTCTTGTTGATTATTTGGGTTAACTGGTTGATTATAAGATTTACCACTTCTTGTAAATACGGGCATTCACATATCATTGCGGGAAATTTGGCAGGTGGTTGATAAGGCTTTGGAATTGTGTCTTTTGGGTTTGGTTGAGTGTTACTTGGAAGAGATCCAGAAGGTCGACCAGCTTGCTTGTCAGCAAATCTGTCGAACTTAGTTTCAAGGTTTTAAATGGAAGCTTGATGATTTTTGGCTACGGTTTCGAGTTGGGTTTTGAGATCCATGAATGTTTCTTTGACAAAAGCGTTGTTGATTGCTGAGATTTCATGAAATCGTTAAATTGTTTTTGAAGGTCATAGGATTTATCATCGGTGTTGGATCGGTAGTTGTCACGGTTGTAACTACTTCGTTCGTTTGAGCGCCAATTATCGCGATTTGAGTCTCGGTCGCGGTAATCATTGTAAAAACGAGTCTTACAAAAAGTTTGCATGAATTTTGCCTCTTCTTCACGAGACATGGGTATGTCATCTTCATCAAGATCGGGTTTTGTTTTTTAGCATTAGATTGGAGTTCTTTGTACTCAACATCCATTTTTAGGGTCATGGCATCCATTCGGGCCATAATTTTATCAGTATCGGAATTACTGCTACCTTCATCAGCGAAAGCAACGGTTTTCTTAAGAGATGATTTGGTTTTTTGATTTTTAGCCCAGTCGAGCTTGAGTAAGACTTTATCTTTGAGAAGTTGATAGGCTTGATTTGGTGTTTTATAAAGGAAAATACCACCAGCAGCGGCATTTAGAACTTCTTGGGTTATCTCGCCGAGACCATGATAGAAGATTTTTATAATGTTTCCTTTGGACAGATTGTGACCATGACAGTTTCGGAGCATTTCTTTCATACGAAGCCAAGCATCGGTTAGAGATTCGTTTTCATGTTGAGAGAAAGCTCGGATTTCTCCGAAGAGTCTGTCGAAAAGAGCTGGGGGAAAGAATCGGCTAATGAAAGCAGTTCGAAGTTCATCCCACATTTTGATAGTTCCTTCGTTGAGTTCGTCCAGCCATGTTTTCGCTTCTCCAGTTAGTGATAGGGGAAACATCATTAGGCGGACGACTTCATTTCCGGTATCTCTGTATTTAAACATATTGCAGATTCCTAGGAATTCGTGAGTGTGTTTGTGAGGATCGGTTTTGGTTCTACCATCAAATTTATTTCCTTTGACAAGAGTCAAGTGGTTATCTTTAACAGTAAATTTGTTTGCGGTTTCAGGAATAGTGACTGCGGAACCGGGAGTCGGAGCGACAACACGATCAACAGCCCACATGGGTTCATCATACATGGGATAAAGATTTTCAAGGATAACGAGAAAGTGACTGAAGTGGTTGATGTCGAGACTTGGCGGATAGAAAATTCTCGGGTTTTGAGGCGGGTTGTTTCTTTGATTGAATGGAACTCTCCTGTTTCGTCGACGAAGTCTTCGATTTAGAGTACGTTTAGGTTCGGGTAATGGTTCAACAAGTTCAGAATTGGAAGCACGTGTATGCATCCAAAGGAGAAATTGTTTGGGTCAGTTTTCCAGAAAACTGTACGGCGATTATGAAAAAGAGGAGGAGTTAAAATAATTTTCCAGAGTTGACTACAGAACAGCTTAAAAATCCCCAGCAGCGGTGCCAAAAACTTTGATGTGTTTTAAAAGCTTTAAATTTATAATGACTGAAAATACCAATTTTATTATAGGGAAACACACGGGTAAAAGTATAACCCACGTATGTAGTATAATATTTTTAGGTAAGACCAGGTCGTTCTACAGGGATTTGAGTAGTGTTCAAATAATCAGAAAGAAAATAGACTTCAACAATTTTGAAAGTAACTTTTGTTTTACCAGTGATAATAAAGATGACTACTCGGATAGTTGAAAATAATTTATAAGTATTGGAAATGATTAGACCTCAAAGATGGAACCTTAATTTATAAAAAGGATTTTCTCGTCAGAAAACGCTTTCACAAACTAACTTAATTAACTCAAGACTTATATTTAGTTAACTAGACCAAATGTGTCACTCAAATAATCCAGTTACTAGTATATCAAAGCTTATTTGTTTATCAATTTACGAAAGTGGATTTCTCGGCACAAACAATAAAGACCATAGACAAATCTTTAAAAGCACATAGATCATAACGGGTCTTTCGACCTTTACTGATATAATTATATAATCTAAGTTGATAAGCAAAGATGAACAAGATAAGATATAATAGGATTGCAACATAAGCTTGAGATTAAAGAGATCACGATCATACCAAATGCTTATTCATTATCATAACATCACCGAGTAGTCATGAGAGATTTAGCCTCTCATGGCTAAGGAGTTCATAACATAACTTGCTTCAATAACAAACTTCATTATATTCATTATACTAGTATGATATTCTTCCTTGTTTTTGGTTCTTTGATCTTGAATCTCCAAAAGATATGGTGTTTATCCTTGGAAAAAGGGTTTGTGTGGGATGATGAAGAATGGATGTTTGTGTAAGAGATGGTTTGTGTTTTTTGTGATATGAAAATGAGAGATTTTGAGGCTCTATTTATAGGCTGAAATTCAGGTGAAAGTGTACCGCACACAAAAGATTATGTGGCGTACTTGGTGATTAAATGCATAAGTATTAAATGTTTATTGAGTAAGTGCGACGCACAAGAGAATATGTGCGGCGTACTTAGGGTGTAAATGCAGTAGCATTAAAGTCTTCATAAATTCTTCATATTAGATGGGAAGTGCGGCGCACAAAGGAAATTGTGCGATGTACTTGTTGAGTTAATGCGATTTTGACTGTCTTTGACTTGAAGGTAAGTGCGGCGCACAAATGGTAAGTGCGGCGCACATTTGGCATTTTGGGCTTGATTGTTGATCTTCTCTTGAATGATGTGTTCTTTAACGAGTAAGTATTTGATTTCGATGTATCTAACCTTGGGATGTCTTCAAGTGAACCTGCAAGTAATTTTAAGCTATTAAGAATCAAAAGTTTACGAGAAATGATAAAATATATACAAATAACGCCATAGAAAACATGTATAATTTGGGCATTATCAGAGACCCACCTTTTACACGTCAAATAAGCATAAAGACAGGCTCGTGACTCGAACAAAAACAAGCGCTTTTTGGGAGGCAACCCAATCTATCACTTTCTTGCATATTAGGCGTGTCTTGTGTGTTTGTTTTGAGTCATATGATTGTGTTAACTATTCTTGTGGTTTTTGCAGTAAATTTTTCAGGAAATAACTAATGGGAACTTGCGTGCAGGAATTTTTGAAGAAAGAAAAAAAATTCTTTACAGACCCTGGAGATGGCGTCAGGATTAATCCTAACGGCGTCGCCAGGTCTGCTACAGGAAAATTCAATTTTTAATTAATTTTTGAGAAATTAATCTTGTATAATTTCCGAAATTTGTAATTTTTCTAAAAACCTACAGAAAACCACGATCACGTTAACACATGCATCCTATCTTTATTGCTTTCATAGAGTCTAAACTTAGTTAATGAGGTTGTATTTATTATTCACCCGTGGATTTTACGCTTGGTGTAGTTGTCTTTGTCTTTGATTACATGTTATATTTGACGAGAAGAAGCTTAGAAGTTCTTAGGAAGTTTCATTGGACAATTCTTGGAGGACAATTTAACCAGTTATCGCATGTTTCTTCTCAATTATTGAGCAAACCAGGGGAGTACTAGTTTCTTTTCCTTGTTTTCTTATCCCTTTATTCGTTTTTATGGGTACTTCTATAGAACATTGGGGACAATGTTCAACTTAAGTGTAGGGAGGAAATAAGCCTTAGAAACTATTCCTTCATTTGCCATTTGCTTTGTCCTTAAAATGATGGGTAATATATTGAAACATAGCATAAAAAGGTAATTTTAACCAAAATTTAATTTTTTTATGACATATACCGACAAAAACCGAGTATTAATAGCGTCTCATGGATAGGAATGTATATGACTAGCACAAAAACCTTCATAATTCCACCCCAAAAATGTGAGGTTCGCCTTTAGATCTATAGGAATTCGGGTATCCATTATTGATACCCAAGATAGTTTATACCTTTAGCTTTCTCGAGTTAAGGAGTGAGCAATCATGTGTGTCTATTCCGTCATTACGGATGTGTATATGTGGTTTTGTCGCCTTTTCTGGAGCATTGGTATCGATATTAAATTATATGAGTGTGCCGATAGTATATTAAATTTTAGAACTTGTTTTTGTGATGCATTCCGAGACCGCATAGTGAGTATTAGGATTTGCTAGATAAGAGGCACTAGGATTAACCCATGTTTTAAACCTATAACTGTTATTATGGTCACATCGATCATATAACTATCCCACACCCTTGCCATGCACTCATCTTTAGTGCAGGATACCCCTAGTACAACCCTCCGAGCCTATCATTTTTCACGGTTCTCGTAATTTCTGGTTAAGCCGGACTATTAATGAAGAGCATTGTCACCCTTAAACCAATCGTTACACCCAAATCACCTTAGCCTACCTTGTATGTACTCGCTTTTAGTACATTATTGTTTTAACCCAAGTTAATTATTTGAGTACACGGTTGCTAAGTCCTTATCCTTGTAAATACAAATTTAGGACGATTAGGATTCATGGTAGTATTTATTTCGCGGAAGAATGGGGAAGAAAAGTTAAATCAATACCCCCATATGTTTGTTAGATGATCTCCATCTTATTTTGATCCACCTCAAATCGGATCATTAGTTAGATTGTAAATAATCGAGTATGTAAAAGTTCAAGTGTAGGGGTGTATCTAAAAACCCCAATGATGTATTATATGTTTAAGCAATGACAGGGCAAAAGTGTACGAAAAAAAATTGTATGTAAAAAAGAGTAAAAAAAATTATGTTATTCAAAAAATAAGAAAAGAAAAAAAGAGATTGATGTAGAGTTGTGTAGAGTTTGTATATCTTCGCCCGAGTCTTGGCTTAGCAACCAAACCAGCGTGTATTTGTATAAATAATTAGCTAACCCTTCCACTCCAAATTCACCCAAAGCCACCCAAATGTATCTCATCCGTTTCTGTTTCCATTATATGTTATCTTACACCTACACCCCACAACCCTTTAAAGACCTCTTGGATAGTAATGAATAATGCTTGCGCCCAACGATGGAGGTTTGATCCTTTACCAAGCCTATGGTAATTTATATACTATAACAGGTAATGAGTGTTGATTTTCTGTTTCCCCATTATGTTATAATTTATTATACAACCGAGAGAAAGAGAGAATCCCAAACACTTATGTAAGGTGCTAGTGTATGCTTTCTGTGCTTTTAATTACGAGGTCTAGAAGGTCGTGTTGTAAAATACTTTTAAAGAGTAGGTTAAATGACCCTCATATTGCTATTGTCTAGGTAGAAAAGCCCATTTTCTTGAGGACAAGAAAATCTCAAGTGTATGGGTATTTGATGAGGTGTCATTTTATACACTATTTCGAGGTCATTTAACCCCCCAAATCAGGCAAATATGCCCAGATTACGTGCTTAATCGTTTGTTTTTAGGTTTTTAGCACTTAGATGGCATTTGGAAGGAATACACGTGACTTGGGCTCATTTGGAGAAGAAACGGACAAGACTACGACTCTACACCAAATCCTTGAAGAAGTTGTGCATATAGAGTGTGGAGACGGCGTCGTGAATTACAAGCGACGGCGTCACGATTTATAAGGCAACGGAGTCAGAGATTTAACGACGGTGTCAAAACGTAGCCGACCAAAAGAAACCCTAAAAGATTCAGCGTCACAAGATAAAGAAGCCTATTCCACTTGCGCCCGAAGTATCATATATTGTTTTGATCATAACTCCTTCATACGAACTCAGATTCTGACTATTCAACAGCCCTACGTGATTGCAGCGAGAAAATCGACAACTACACGAAAAATGACGCGACGATGGCGTCGGGGTTTTTGGCGACGGCGTCGAGATTGCTGACCTAGGGTTTTCCTATAAATATATCCTCATAAGTTCGTTTTTATAAGCCCCAAACCCTAGGGCCGACTAAAGGGTTTGGGTAGGTGTTTTTTCCACACAACTTATAGAGTCAATTCAATTACCATATAACATCTTGTAAATGGTTTTGACATTATCACTCTCTCCACTCACTTAAAATCATGTTCTTCAATTCACTTTTTGAGGTTGATTATGATTTCGATTGTTTTGAAGTTTGCTTGGATAATTCATCTAGTATTTATTTGGGTATGCATGAACCTTGTCATTGATTGATTATATCTTGTTTGTTTGTGACAGATTCAATGAGTGTAATTGATTATAGTTTATAATTCTTGTTTCCTATTGCCTTTTATTGATGAATGTGCGCGTTAGGCCTAAAAAACTTGCTTTTTGTTGTAATCTTTTGTTGACATGGTCCTAGGGAACTAACGAGATCGTGAAAAGTATACATGGGACTAACATTTCACTTCATACTAACCCTAACTCATACATAGTACGCGGGTTCATATAATCCGTTCCATTGAATTTGAGAAACACTTACACATTAGCATCTCACACAGTGTGACAACTCTACACACTAGGTAGAATTTGAAGCTATGCGAAGCATGGTCGACTAACAAGGGTGTCTGCGTGCTTAACAAATTAGGTAGATCAGATGCATCAAACCAAAAGGGCCTCCAAAAGTTTGAAACTTTTACCACACAGCTACGTATTATATAAATTTGGAGTAGTCTAATAAGGGTTAAGGCCCAAGTATATGTTACACACACAGCCAGCCTTACAAAACGTGTCCGTCATATGATAAATAAGAGTTTGGAGATAAAGTTCTTGGCGTAGCGTCTTGCGGCAATATTGTTTAGTCTCAATCTTATCGTCCTATTATTCTATTTTCCTCAATTCCAAGTAGTTATGCCAATAATTCATCAGGTAATATCTCAAACTTATTATTTTGACTTTTGCTTTCTAGAATACGTCCATATGTTTTAAGTTTTAACTGTGAACTACTTTGATACTTATTAGTTAGATTAGGTAACTTTTTTTATCTAACACAAACTATGATGATTTAATCAACAATGTATTTTTTAGAATACTATTTAGATAGTTAAATTTGATGCTTGTAACTCGGTTAAACGATTCTTTTAGTATCGTTATTTCAATGATTTTGGAATTTTACTAATACTTATTATGTATTATAAATGGATATCTTTATGAGCGGGTTTGACAACAAGCGTTTTGAAGCGTTTTGGAGCGGTTTGGTTGAAAACTTTGTTTGCAATAAAGCAACTAGAATTTGGATTTTATACAACTGCTCCCTATTAAATGCTTGCTAAATAAGCGTTCCAAGCAATGCTCCAAGCATTTTGGTTAAAAATTACACATATATACATTTACTTTTGGTATTTAGGGGGCCTCCGAGTAGTCATGGCACAGGGCCACCGAAAACAAGGCTCCTGCTCTTGAATAATTTGTTCTCTCTTCAAATCTTCAAAGGAACT
>BQNB010087964.1:0-17287 GCA_026074375.1 Tanacetum coccineum | reverse complement strand
TTAAGTCCTGTGGTCTTTTAACTACCTAAACAACGGTAGCGAGCCGTCGGGAATCGGTAGCCCATTTCCCCACAACACTGACAAAACCTCGATGTGTACCTTACTTTCATCAGAAGGAATCTCTACGAAGTGATTTAAACTAAGAATCGCAAAAACCTAAAGTAACTTTATTTATTAACAATTATACAATGTTTATTAAGCTGATGGGAGCAAAAAGCCACAATTAACCTCTATGAGTTTTAAAGAGAACCAACTACTCCATGTTTAGCATCTAACTTATATAAAACTTTATCATTTCTCGTTCTTCGCAAATTTAAAATCTTAACTAAAAAGATCTGTGAATGCTTAGTCTAATAAAACAAGCTTTGCATATTTAAAGTCTATCATGGAAACTTGTAAAGTCTTGGCTTTTCTAAGCTAGAATTCGCGTTTTAAAGCTTCGTGTATAAAAGACTATCAAAAGCTTAAATTTATATAAGTTAAGGGGCAAGCTAGAGCGCAACATGCTCGATCAAGTCAAAATTTATTACTTAAAAAAACTACGTGTCTAAACACTTATTCTATTTTGGGTTTTAGCTGTACAATAGCAACGTACTTTCTCAAATGTTCCGTTTTGGTACGTGAACTTTTTTTTGTTCCACTTAATGTAACGAACTTTCAAGTTTTGTGTTAATTTGCACCAACCTTGACTGGCAACCGGGAAAAAAGTTATAAAACCGGAAAAAAGCCTACGTGGCATGTTTAATACTTTCTCTAATGTTCCGTTTTGGTACGTGAACTTTTTTCTAATGTTCCGTTTTGGTACGTGAACTTTTTTATACATACGAGATAAAGAACGTTTTTTATACACAATTATACTCACGTTTTAAATCACACTTTTATATACATTTGTATACATGATTTTATGCACACATTTTTACACATATTTTTATACACACATTTTTATACAAATATTTTTACACATACTATTATACACGTGTATAAAAACGTGTGCATAAAAACGTGTGTAAAAATGTGTACAAAAATGTGTATAAAAATGTGTATAAAAATATGTGTATAAAAATGTGTATAAAAATGTATATATAAAATGTGTATAAAAATATATATAAAAATGTGTATAAAAATATGTGTTTAAAAATATGTGTATATAAACGTGTATAAAAATGTGTATAAAAATATGTGTATAAAAATATGTGTATAAAAATGCGTGTAAAAAATATATGTATAAAATGTGTGTATAAAAACGTGTATAAAATGTGTGTATAAAAACGTGTATAAAAATGTGTATAAAAATATGTATAAAAATATGTGTATAAAAATGTGTATAAAAACGTGTGTAAAAATATGTGTTTAAAAATATGTGTATAAAAATATGTGTATAAAAATGTGTATATAAAAATGTGTGTATAAAAATATGTGTATAAAAATGCTTGTATAAAAATATTTGTATAAAAATGTGTATATAAAAACATGTATAAATTTAAAAAATAATTATAAAAAAATAAACAATTGTTAGTATAAAGGACTAACGTTGCAAACGTTCATTGGCTAAAAAGCCTAACGTTGCAAACGGTCGTTAAGTGGAACAAAATATAGCTGGTTCCGGTAAAACAAGTTTGATGGTGCAAATTAACACAAAACTTAACAGTTCGTTACATTAAGTGGAACAAAAAAAAGTTCACGTACCAAAACGAAACAATAGAGAAAGTATGTTGCTATTGTACGGCTAAAACCCTTTATAATACGAGTATATATGTAATATGTACTAGACGAATACCCGTGCATGCACGGAAAATCTCTTGTGGCCGATAATTAACGATATGCAATTTTTTTTTTTGGAACGGCGATTTTATTAGAAACAAAAACTAGCAAGGAGCTAGATTACAAAACAATAATATAGGGGTTTTTGAGCCATTCGTTCCATCCGAACGAGGCTTTAGATCTATACTTACACCAATAAAAAGAACTAGCAATGACATTATCAATAAGCATCGACTTCGAAGGTTTTCTCTCGTCAAATAGGAGCTTGTTTCGATAGATCCAAACGTACCACCAAATGGAATACCAAACTCCTTCGAACATCTTTTTGAGTTTGGAATCCATACGAATTGAAACAAGCCAAGACTTCCATTCTGCATATGAGTTCAAGTTTGCGTGATCCAAATTCCACCAGCTCAAAACCTTATTAGCAATGTCCCGAACCAATCCACACCTAAAGAACAAATGGTCCGTCGATTCAATAGCATTATCACAAATGGGACACGACATATCCTGAATGTCAATACCTCTACGAGAAATGTTGAACCGGGTAGGTAAAGCATCGGTCTTGATTTTCCAGGCAAGAACGTTGATTTTTATCGGGACACACTTTACCCATCTAGTTTCTTCTCCAATATTCGGAAGGCATATCTCATCGATACGTCTACGAGCAGAGGCCACCGAAAATATACCCGTACTCTCCAGATTCCAATTCCATCTGTCAGCCGAAGGCACGATAGTGACAGAACGAACCAATTCTACCAAGCTGTCGAATTGATTTTGCTCGATACCCCCTCTAGGAATTCGACGGAAGGAGCGGACCAAACTCGTGTCGCCTATCTTGGAACTAACAGTAACATCCTTTGAGGATTCAAGCGCGTATAATCTGGGAAAAATGTCTTTAAAAATGCCCCTAGTATGCCAATGATCCAACCAGAATTTGGTGGACTCCCCGTTTCCCATCTTATGAGTCAGATAATCAAAAACGTACATACCTTTTCTTTGGAGAGATCGAACTTCACTCAAAATCGAAAGCCAACATGATTTGCCAGTAGAAGTCCATTCCGAATGAATTTTACCACCCACACCATGAATAGCCACAATAACTTTAGTCCAAAGAGAGTCTTTTTGCGAGAGAAACTTCCAAACCCACTTAATCATCAAGCCTCTATTTAACGCAAATAAGCTAGACACACCTAGATAACTTAAATCTTTGTTATCAATCATGATTATATAAAGAGCAAAAAACAAAAATCGGACACACGCAAATAAAACTTAAGAAACATACATGTAACAAATTAAAAAGTAATTAATTAACTACTAATAATATTACCAAGTCACGATCCTCATTAAAAAAACTCCATTGAAAGTGGTTTCCTAGTGATGATAAGTCGATAACTAAAAGGTATCGACAAACCTAGAGATAACTTGGTTAGCTTAAATAAGAAGTTAAACTTTATATCTCGAGTTCCATCTTTTCTTTGGTAAATATTTTATGTAATAACTTTTCATAAACAATAACAAAATCCAATATTTAGCTATTACATTAGTTTCCATACATGGGATGGGGTAAACACGTACAAACTTGTAAAGGATTTTAGTTCTTTAGTGATGATGGAAACTAGGGGAGACCGACGAACAAGATAAGGTCAACCAAGCTTTTTAAATTTTATATTTTAAAAAGAATGATGAGATGACCACATCCTACTTCTCTACCAAAATACACAGCCTCTCCACCCACCCAGACACTCGACCTTCAAACCATCCGCTCAGACCAGAAACAGGATATGCGCCACCACCAAGAATTGACCCCACATAAATTTTTAGGGGGAAGTAAGAGCAGACACCAATTGGCAATCCATAGGCCAAAATTGGGCAATACACAATTCATACACGGCCCGTAGATCATGGGCAACTATTTGTACCCAAGGCTGTTGAGCAACAAACATCACAACGTCCCACTAGATTTGTACGCACCTAGACCTGTGCCCAGCCCCCCCCCCCATCCTCCCTTAGAATACATGAAAACCATCCCCCTCCACCAACCCTCCCGCTACGACCCCCTAGACGCCCCCACACAACACCCACTCCCTGCGGCCACCTCCAGAGACAACTCCCACCACACACTCCACGTCGTCATCCCCCTCACCCGTGTCCCACTCCAACAAACCGAAAAACTTCCCCCGGTCCCCCCCCCCAGCTGCGCTCCCCAAGGATCATAAATCCCACGCCCTTCCCATCCACACAACAGAATTACAGCATCCAGACAATCCTTGGTGGTGTTCTCCACCCCACAATCTGGTGACTGAAAAAAAAGAAATATTCCACACAGTAAAGGTGTGGTTTTGCGGGGTCTCCGGCGATGAATAATTAGAATAACAACAATACAATATCTTACACTACTCCCCCGACCCGAGGAAACATACTAGCGCAATAGGTTCATGGGTACAAATTTTCATTTTCAAAACATTTTCATACTTCTACACCTAAAAACAAGTCGAGATATATATCACGCGTGAGCCACTGAGAAGAACCCCACACCCCCTGCCCATGCCCCCTAACCACCCTCCCCCTGTAACCCCCCCCCCCCACGCCCATCCACACAACACGGTCCCACTTGTCCAACTCTTCAATCAATACGCTTGTTGTCCCCCGACCGCAGTCCTACCACAGCCCCCGACATAACGCTCCACACCTAAGCTCAACAATGACTCCACTTACTTACTTACCATTCACTCCTTACTTCCACCCCACGTACACCCGACGGAACCCTCTCCATCGGTCGCGCAGCTGCACCCGGTCATACGCATCACTAGCCCTTTTATTACAATGTAATAAGTCTGGCGGATAAGTGCCCCCAATCAGACCCAAAAACCACAAGGACTCACGACGGGCATCACAACAAATAACCGAGCACCTACACAAGCACACCGATTAACGCTGCATCACAACCAATACACTTTCCCATTCCCCACCAACCCACCGACCAACTTTTAGCTAACCGCCATCAACCATAGCAATGCCTACCCAAACCACTCCCCAACAAAAAACTAAAACCCCCCCACCCCCGCCCCCCCCCTGAATTAGTTATGAAAGGTCCTGTTCCCAAAGGGCGTGCCGCCCCCCATCACCCAGGCAACCCATAACACCCACGAAGAACCCGGTCGTCCATCCGCCCCGCAAACCCCAACCACCCCCTCTCTCTGCCTTACTCCGCCTCCACACTGCAACATACCACCGCGTTCCTCGACCCTTCGTTGTCGTTTCACGGCGGGCTTACCTCCCCAAGCCCCCCCTGCGTGGTAAAAATAATCCCGAAAAAGCCGCAAAAAAAAAACCCGAAAACCCAAAATTACCCCAGACCCACCGTCCCCTTGACTAGAATGGCATTCCTACATCCCCGTACACAGCCAACCAAGCGCATCCCCCTCCGTACTGAATATCCAGTTACATTTCCAACATTTAGAGGATTCTATCACTTCCACATACATAAAAGTAGCCAATAAGCATATATATACTACAAATAAACAATTACACAACTAAATCAATAATGTACAGAATCATATTTGTATACAATATATCACAACCCAAACATTAACATGAATAGATTATCGCAACCCAATCATTAAGTTATATCGACAAATAGGGGTGGTGTTGATTGGTTCCGGTTCTCTCGGGGTTTTCGTCTTAATTTTTTGGGGGTCAAACCGAGAACCGAACCGAACCAACTAGAATTCGGTTTTAAGTTCGGTTCGGTTGAATTCTAGTACGGTTCGGTTTATGGGTCAACCCGAAAACCGAATACTGTACATTTTTTTCTTCTTCGTAATTCAAGTTAAAAACCAACAATTAATCAAACCAACGACTGTATTTAATATTCAATCAAAAGCAACATATACATGTCCAAAAGCTCATGAAAGAGCTCAACACATAAATCCAAGCACATACAAATTCTTAAGAAAATAACTAATCGTAGCACATGACTCTATGACGTTAATACGGTACGCTAAAATATCTACAAAAAGACATACCGAGACAAGTTTTAACATTTGTGTGTAAAGTTTATTTAAAAAGAAAAAGATTATGTATAATTAAAATGCTTATAATTAATATATAAAAATTATTAATTATTAATTATTAATTGTAATTCGGTTTTCGGTTTATTCGGTTTTTATTTTGCAAAAACCATATCCGATTCATAAACCGAATACCATCTTCGGTTCGGTTCGGTTATTAGTTCGGTTCGGTTGTTTTTGGTTTTCGGTTTATTCGGATTTTTTGGTTTTTATGCTCACCCAATAATCGTTGATGACTTGATGCTGACATGAAGCTATCCCTCGGACCAAACACACCCTAGCATATCGACAAAATCATACAACATATATATTTCAAGGAACAATATGAGACCACCCGCTCAATCGTGTAAAAAGTTTATAACACTTAACCCTTAATTAACATAATCAAAGTATAGTTTTCATCCCATAAAAGAAAACTTTAATAGATAAGTTGACCAAAGTCCTATCTATGAATCCTAACATTTAAGATTATCAGATTATAGTATTTGTTACGTAGAACAACTTATATGTTTAAAAAATGCAAGAAACTTTGGATATAAACCCCAAACACCATACTGTATAACCGAACCCACCACCCACTAGTCCACTACAACACATTCACATTGATCCTACCCCCAATTATTTATGTCACCTTGTTCTTTCCTGCCTCTTAACAACCCTCTCTATAAAAACAAAATCAATTATATCATTATTATATGGGTGTTGTCGGGTCGGGTTGATTTGGTTTTGGTCAAGAAAAACTAACCCACGGCCCGACTCGATAAGATGTCTAGTTATCGGTTCTGGTTAGATTTGGGTCGGGTTCATACCACAATGTTATAGTATTGTCAGCATCAAAAAAACAATAAGCAAACTTATTTTTACTACTGTGACATAATATGATGCACTTTAGTCTTAGGTATTTACTATTGTGGTTTATGAAAATGTTTATAAAATATTGAAGAAATTTAAAAACTTGTAAATTATAGCGAGCATTCATTTCAGACTTATATTTCTTGAAGAGATCTAGGATATTAAACATTTCTATAGTTTAATGCATTTGATTATGTAGGATGTTTAGAAAACATGAAAACGTTTATACACAATGAGGATATGTTTATAGAACAAAAAAATTTATAATTTAATGTCATAACATAAGTATAAACCTTTTAAAAGGTCACTTAGTTAATGGGTTAACATATTTACATGTAGTAATTTTAGGTAGTATAATATTTTTTAGTCTTATCGGTTTGATTCGATAATCCCGATAAAATAAACAATCGAATTCTAACCCAACCCGATAACATTGTCGGGTTCAGATCATAACAATTTAACAAAAAATTTAGTCCAATTTAACCCGACTTGATAAACCTTACCAAATTTAAATTCGGGTTCAGATCAAATCAATCGACGACTCCCCTTTACTTACAAGTTACAACTCTTATATTTATTTATCACCAACTTTTATATTAATTAAAATCATCTTAATAAACATCTTTTAATCCAATTAAACTAGTACTTCTTCTAAGTATCACTTTACTTTTCGTGCACATATTTTCCTTCTTAATCCTCTTTTGCACATAAAACCCACTATATTATATTCTCACTTATAACCTTTTCTTTATTCCCAACCTTAAGTAAATGTTAATAAAAATTCACTTCAACGGAAAGTACAACTTTTAGCTATGTATCTCTAAAAAAACACGAACTACATATTCCTTATGCCCACAATTACGACAAACAGCTATCGCGATCTATGCGGCCACGACATATTCTCATCTTTTAATACATAAATACACTTTGCACTCGACTTGCCCCTACCAGTAGGGGTGTTTATCGATATATGATAAGTCAGATGCAAAGCAAGTTAGGTCGGTCTGATCAATCAAGTAGGTCAGTTCAAGACGGCCGGGTTTTAAAAATAACATACCCAAACCCGACCCTATTTAAATTCGAGTTAGTCGCGTTTGGATCAACCCGAATATGAATAAAATTAGTTTAGATACATAATTTATAAAGTAAACGGCAAAAATCATCCTTTGTGGTATTGTAATTATGGCACTAATCATCCCTAGCCGATACCTATTGACACTAATTCATCCCTGAATGGTGATACGTTTGGCACTTACATTCATTAAGGGATTGATTTTTGCAAACTATTTGTTAAACTTTTTGCCAAAATTCATCCCTACTAAGGAGATTTTTACCGCACATTTTGACTCTCAAAGATATTTTTCCAATAGTTTGTGACATGGATAGAATAGAACCGGCGTTTGAACAACACAAGTGATGATTTTTGATTTTACTCAAATTTAAAATAAAATTATATTAAAAAAAATGTTATCCGGTTCAAACGTGTCAACCGAAACTCTAGTTAGCAAAAAACATTACACCCAATCCACACCTTAGTTTTTTTTGGTAAAAAGGTGAAATATTTATTACCAATCAGAGATGTGTACAAACTTATACAGTATAAGGAAATGGACAAATCCCATTCCTTCATACAAAACTGCTACATATTCCTCAGACATCTAATATGTCACATATCAATAACACATTCAAACTACATCTCTGATATGAATAGTAGCAAAGCCAGAGTAGTATTTTGAACTGTCCCATTCATCTAGCCTTTATTCACTAGCCAATGTAACTATGAAGAAGAACTATGCATCCATGGAGAAACCCCTCATTCTTGCTACATTTCCTACTACAAACACCCTTCCTATAAAAAGAACCCTTCCTGAGAACATAGAGGCTCTTGTATAAGGCATCACAAGAACAAGGGTAAAACTCCTGTTCTCACTAAGATCCATCACCAAGAGCTACATTTCCATTGTTGGCATCACTCTTGGATAGGAGTTGCTCAGGGAAACAATCCCACTCAGTTACATTTCCTAAACTACTGTCAAACCATTCATCAAAACACCCCTTTAGCCTGAAAATTAAACCAGCAGTCAAGGCATCACCAAGTTGGTATTCCACCAGTGCAGGCAACCTTCCTTATGACATTAAGTGATGCCTTTAACATCATGTTTACACAGCACACTGGTTAATGACTACCCATCCATTAAACCAGTAGGATTAAAACACAAAGAAAGGTTCTTAATGCCAAAATATAAGGCCCTCCGCTAAGCTCTAGAGGTCTGTTACACTGATATTCAAGCCATATCCAACATTCCCCTTAATTCAGTAAAAGACAAGACTAGAGCTCTATCAATATGCTTCAAAAGAAACTCTTATGCCTTTCCTTGATTAATACTCTGAGCTTCATCAACAAGATACTCTTTAATTCAAGATTTTCTAGCAAATTTCACATTCCAAACAGATTCAGTACTTAAGACATTGTTACTCTCATTGATAGTGATGGACACCATTCTAGCTCTAAGTTCTTCAATCATAATACCAAATAAATCAGTAGATTTTCTTTTACTATTATTGAACAGTCTTAAGTTTCTCTCTTGCCAAATATAGTAAACATCAGCATCAAGGCATAATTTCCTTATTACTTCCCAAACACTATGTTTGTTTTTTCTTTTACTCATTTCATTCAGTCTGGTATCCCATAAAACATTCTTGAACTTTATTCTAGCCATGTCACAAACTTGTTTCCAAATCTTTTGAGCATACTCACAACTGAAAAACAGATGATCATGTGAGTCTAAAACTTTCTGACATAAACTACACTCAAAAACCTTGTTTGGATACCACCTGGACAACCTATCCTGAGTACAAAGCTTCTGTTTTGCAGCTAGCCAGAGAATGTAGTTATGTTTTGGTATACAATTTGTGTGCCAAACAAGCTTGTTCCAGCAAACACTGTCATTGTTTCCTCTAACATCCTTCCACATAATGCATGTAGAGAACCTTCTATCATTACCATTATTATCAACCCATACTAGTTTATCAAGGGTATTAGAGAATACTAAAACCTGAATCATACTTAGCCAAGGGTGCTTTATTAACTAGTTTTGAGGCCATCTCCGTCCATTTTCATCAATCAAATCACTCACTTTACTAAGATCATTGAATCCAGCAAAAAAACATCCTTTTTACTAATAAAACTAGATAAAGAAGTACCATTATACCATTTATCATGCCATACACTTATACTCTTACCATCCCCAATACTATATCTTATATGCTCACCAACCCAGCTTCTAAGGTTCAGAATACACTTCCATCCCCAACTATATTTAGGATCAGCATCAACATCCTAAACACTCATTTGCTTTAATTTGACTACATTAATCCATTTAACCCAAAGAGACTCTTTCTTTGCAGCAACATTTCAAAGATGTTTCACAAGTAAAGTTCTGTTCCAAACCTCTAAAGATTTGAATCCCAGGCCACCTTAATCTTTAGGTTTACACATATCCAACCAAGCCACTTTAGCTCTGCCTTTACCACTGTCACCACTATTCCATAGAAATTTTTTAAACAACCTTTTAATATCATTGATAACAGTTTTAGGAAGAAGAAATACATATCCCCAATATACTTGCATAGATCCTAACAATCAATTGGGCTCTTCTTGCATAAGACAAACTTTTGTTCTTCCAATAATTTAACCTTTGATTAACTTTGTCCACCAATTGCTTGCAGTAACTGACACCAATCTTTTTAGTAACCAATGAGACACCAAGATATCTCACTAGTAACTTTCCATCTCTAAAAGGAAAAATACTACTAATAGCACTCTTTGTCTCATCTTCCAAACTTCCACAAAACATAGTGCACTTCTCAATATTTGGGTGTAGACCTGTGATAGCACTAAATTTATCAAGAGCCTTCTTTAAAGTTTGCACAGAGACACTATCTCCATGACAAAACATTATTAAATCATCAACAAAGCACAAGTGAGTGATCCTGAGCTGCTTACACCTAAAATGGAATTTGAAAGCTTTTTTCTTCCTGATTTCATCCTTAACCACCAGATTAATCATTTCCATGACCATAGTAAAAATATAAGGAGAAATGGGATCCCCTTGTCTCATACCTCTACCACCTCTAAAGTAACTAAATCTCTCCCAATTTACATAAATAGTGAACTTTAGAGTATAAATACATGTCATAATCCATCTAATCATCTTTTCAGGAAATCTAAAATGCCTCAAAGCCTTATCAATAAAAGACCAACTACAGTATCCCATAAGCCTTTTGGATTTCAATTTTTTAAAGAAACATCTTTGGGCCAATTAATACAGTTATTATCCATTCATAATTCTTGATTTAGAAGGATATTATCTGTAATGCTCTCCCTAGAACAAATGCACAGATGGTTCTCATCCACAATTTGATTAAGTGCATACTTGATCCTGTTTATAAGAATCTAATTACATGCATTATAAAATGACATACAACATGCAATAGTTCTGAAGTCTTGAAACCTTTTGGGGTTGTCATATATTTGGAAAAAGCCTAATATAGAGTAACATTATCCCCCACCAATCTTCCAGTCAAAAGAAATTCATTTAATTTGCTTCACAAAACTCACCTTTAACAACATTCCAACCTTTTTGTAAATTTAAAGTATAGCCATCAGGACCCGGAAGCTTGTCATCATCTGTATCAAATAAAGCCTATTTTTTATCTCTTCATCCACTAACATCTCGTTTGTCATAATAGTGCCACTGTCTCATAAATCTTTTATCAATAAGTAAGCATCCACACTGTTAACTAGGTAACATTGGATTAGTATGCCTAAAAAGCCTTCAAAATGCTTTACAAATTGACCTGCTACATCACAATTCTCATATCTTCTCCCATCCTCTGCACACACAGACATGACTATCTTCCTGTTTATCCATCCTTTGAGCATTGTATGAAAGTATGCAGAATTTTTGTCTCCTTCTCTTAGCCAAGTAACTTTTGCCTTTTGCTTATAACTCGCTCAAAAAAAACAAAGAAAAATAAAAGAAAATTTTTTTGGTATTAAAAAAAATAAAAAAAAAAAAAAGTTTTTTGGGGGGAATTTTAATATATAAATAAAAAAAAAAAAAATAGGGGGGGGGGGATTTATACAAAGGAGGAGGAGGAAAAAGAGAAATATTATGGAAAAAAGCCAAATTACTGCTAAGAGAAGGAGACTAAAATTCTGCATACTTTTCATAAAATGCTCAAGATGATAAACAGGAAGATAGTCCATGTTCTGTGTGCAAGAGGGAGAAGATATGAGAATTGTGATGTAGCAGGTCAATTTGTAAAGCATTTTGAAGGCTTTTTAGGCATAAATCCCCCTGTTACCAAGTTAACAATTGAGGATGCTTACTTATTTGATAAAAAGATTTATGAGACAGAGGCCACTATTATGACAAGAGATGTTAGTGATGAAGAGATAAAAAATAGCTTTATTTGATACAGATGATGACAAAGCTCCGGGTCCTGATGGCTATACCTTTAAATTCTACAAAAAGGCTTGGAATGTTGTTAAAGGTGAGTTTTGTGAAGCAATTAATGAATTCTTTTTGACTGGAAAGCTATTGGGGGGGATTAATGCTACTCTAAATAGCCTTTTTCCCAAATCTATGACCCCCAAAAGGTTTCAGACTTCAGACCTATTGCATGTTGTAATGTCATTTATAAATGCATTAATAAGATTCTTATAAACAGGATCAAGTCTGCACTTAATCAAATTGTGGATGAGAACCATAGTGCATTTGTTCTAGGGAGAGCCATTACAGATAATATCCTTCTAACTCAAGAATTATTGAAAGGATATAACTGTATTAATAGGCCTAAAAGATGTTCCTTTAAAATTGACATCCAAAAGGCTTATGATACAGTAAGTTGGTCTTTTATTGATAAGGCTTTGAGGCATTTTAGATTTCCTGAAAAGATGATTAGATGGATTATGACATGTATTTATACTCTAAAGTTCACTATTTATGTAAATTGTGGGAGAGATTTAGTACTTTAAGAGGGGAAGAGGTATGAGACAAGGGGATCCCATTTCTCCTTATATTTTTACTATGGTCATAAATGGCTTAATCTGGTGGTTAAGGATGAAATCAGGAAGAAAAAAGCTTTCAAATTCCATTTTAGGTGTAAGCAGCTCAGGATCACTCACTTGTGCTTTGCAGATGATTTAAAATAATGTTTTGTCATGGAGATAGTGTCTCTGTGCAAACTTTAAAGAAGGCTCTTGATAAAATTATAATGAAATCACATGTCTACAACCCAAAATATTGAGAAGTGCACAATGTTTTGTGACGTTTGGAAGATGAGACACGAGTGCTATTAGTAGTATTTTTCCTTTTAGAGAACGGAAAGTTACCAGTGAGATATCTTGGTGTCTCATTGGTTACTAAAAAGATTGGTGTCAGTTATTGCAAGCAATTGGTGGACAAAGTTAATCAAAGGTTAAATGATTGGAAGAACAAAAGTTTATCTTATGCAAGAAGAGCCCAATTGATTGCTTCTGTTCTAGGATCTATGCAAGTATATTGGGGATATGTATTTCTTCTTCCTAAAATTGTTATCAATGATATTGAAAGGTTGTTTAAAAAATTTCTATGGAATAGTGGTGACAGTGGTAAAGGCAGAGCTAAAGTGGCTTGGTTGGATATGTGTAAATCTAAAGATTAAGGTGGCCTGGGATTCAAATATTTAGAGTGTTGACCATAACATTAACTATTAACCCAACTTGAAATGTTTTGACAGGCAAAGAAAGAGTCTATTTGGGTTAAATGGATTAATGTAGTCAAATTAAAGCAAATGAGTGTTTGGGATGTTGATGCTGATCCTAAATATAGTTGGGGATGGAAGTGTATTCTGAACCTTAGAAGCTGGGTTGGTGAGCATATAAGATATAGTATTGGGGATGGTAAGAGTATAAGTGTATGGCATGATAAATGGTATAATGGTACTTCTTTATCCAGTTTTATCAGTAAAAAGGATGTTTTTTTTGCTGGATTCAATGATCTTAGTAAAGTGAGTGTTTTGATTGATGAAAATGGATGGAGATGGCCTCAAAACTAGTTAATAAAGCACCCTTGGCTAAGTATGATTCAGGTTTCAGTATTCTCTAATACCCTTGATAAGCTAGTATGGGTTGATAATAATGGTAATGATAGAAGGTTCTCAAACTTGCACGTGTGGAAAGGATGTTAAGGAAACAATGAACAGTGATTTAGCTGGAACAAGCTTGTTTGGCACACAAATTGTATACCAAAACATAACTACATTCTCTGGCTAGCTGCAAAACAGAAGCTTTGTACTCAGGATAGGTTGTCCAGGTGGTATCCAAACAAGGTTTTTAAGTGTAGTTTATGCCAGAAAGTTTTAGACTCACATGATCATCTGTTCTTCAGTTGTGAGTATGCTCAAAAGATTTGGAAACAAGTTTGTGGCATGGCTAGAATAAAGTTTAAGAATGTTTCATGGGATACCAGACTGAATGAAATGAGCAAAGGAAAAAACAAACATAGTGTTTGGGAAGTAATAAGGAAATTATGCCTTGCTGCTGATGTTTACTATATTTGGCAAGAGAAAAACTTAAGATTGTTCAATAATAGTAAAAGAAAAGCTACTGATTTATTTGGTATTATGATTGAAGAACTTAAAGCTAGAATGATGTCCATCACTGTCAATGAGAGTAACAATGTCTTAAGTGCTGAATCTGTTTGGAATGTGAAATTTGCTAGAAAATCTTGAATTGAAGAGTAGCTTGTTGATGAAGCTCAGAGTATTAATCAAGGAAAGGCATAAGAGTTTCTTTTGAAGCCTATTGATAGAGCTTTAGTCTGGTCTTTTACTGAATTAAGGGGAATGTTAGATATGGCTTGAATATTAGTATAGCAGACCTCTAGAGCTTAGCAGAGGGCCTTATATTTTGGCATTAAGAACCTTTCTTTGTGTTTTAATCCTACTGGTTTAATGGATGGGTAGTCATTAACCAGTGTGTTGTGTAAACATGATGTTAAAGGCATCACTTAATGTCATAAGGAAGGTTGCCTGCACTGGTGGAATACCAACTTGGTGATGCCTTGACTGCTGGTTTAATTTTCAGGCTAAAGGGGTGTTTTGATGAATGGTTTGACAGTAGTTTAGGAAATGTAACTGAGTGGGATTTTTCCCCTGAGCAACTCCTATCCAAGAGTGATGCCAACAATGGAAACGTAGCTCTTGGTGATGGATCTCAGTGAGAACAGGAGTTTTACCCTTATTCTTGTGATGCCTTATACAAGAGCCTCTATGTTCTCAGGAAGGGTTCTTTTGAATATAGGAATGGTGTTTGTAGTAGGAAATGTAGCAAGAATGAGGGGTTTCTCCATAGATGCATAGTCCTTCATAGTTACATTGGCTAGTGAATGAAGGCTAGATGAATGGATAGTTCAATAAGCTACTCTGGCTTTCTTCTATTCATATCAGAGATGTAGTTGTATGTTTCTTGATATCTGACGTGTTAGATGTATGAGGATTATGTAGTTGTTTTGTATGAAGGAATGGGATCTGTCCATTTCCTTATATAAGTTTGTAAACATCTTTGTTTGGTAATAAATATTTTACCTTTTTACCAAAAAAAACTAAGGTGTGGATTGGGTGTAATGTTTTTTGCTAACTAGAGTTTGGGTTGACACGTTTGAACCGGATAACATTTTTTTTAATATAATTTTATATAAATTAGAGTAAACTGTAAAAATCATCATTGTGGTTTGTCAAACGTGACACTAATCATCCATGTCACAAACTATTGGCAAAAATCATCCTTGAGAGTCAAATGTTCGGTAAAAATCATCCTTATTAGGGATGAATTTTGCAAAAAGTTTAACAAAAAGTTTTGCAAAAATCATCCCTTCATGGATGTAAAGTGCCAAACGTATCACCACTCAGGGATGATTAGTGTCAATAGTATCGGCTATGGATGATTAGTGCCATAAACTACAAACCACAAGGATGATTTTTGCAGTTTACTTTATAAATTATGTATCTAAACTAATTTTATTTATATTCGGGTTGATCCAAACACGACTAACTCGAATTTAAATATGGTTGGGTTT
Organism: Tanacetum coccineum; assembly: GCA_026074375.1. Classification (NCBI taxonomy): domain Eukaryota; kingdom Viridiplantae; phylum Streptophyta; class Magnoliopsida; order Asterales; family Asteraceae; genus Tanacetum; species Tanacetum coccineum. The sequence goes on along the minus strand of BQNB010087964.1, from coordinate 1,476 downwards.
GGGTATGTTATTTTTAACCTCGGCCCGTCTGGACCTGACCTAACTTGACTTGAATCAGACCTGACCTAACTTGACTTGAATCAGACTTATCAGATCCGATTAACACCCCTACTGGTAGGGGCAAGTCGAGTGCAAAGTGTATTTATGTGTTAAAAGATGAGAATATGTCATGGCCGCATAGATTGCGATAGCCGTTTGTCATAATTGTGGGCATAAGGAATATGTAGTTCGTGTTTTTTAAGAGATACATAGATAAAAGTTGTACTTTCTGTTGAAGTGAATTTTTATTAACATTTACTTGCCAAAAGTTCAATATAGACCCAATATTTGTCATAGACCCAATGAACCAATCCTAGCCACTTATTTTTTCATCAAAAATAAAAAAAAACACATTTTCCACCTTTTTTAAAAAATTAAATATCTCACACACTGTTAATCGTTACGCAAAACAAAACATATCATCGCGACGAGAATTAAATTATCTTTCTATAGAGGGCGACACTATGTACTTTCGACGAACTTTGTTTTTTGATTTTATGAAGTCATATACGATTTTATGAAATCATATATGATTTATGAAATCATATATGAATTTATGAAATCATATATGATTCGTTATACGAATCGTATATGATTTTCGCAATTCGTGAATGAAACAAAATTAAAAAAAAGTTCGCCGGAATCACAAATCATATATGATTTTATGAAATCATATATGATTTTATGAAATCATATATGATTCGTTATACGAATCATATATGATTTTCGCAATTCGTGACTGAAACAAAATTGAAAAAAAATTCGTTAGAATCACAAATCATATATGATTTCATGAAATCATATATGATTTTATGAAATCATATATGATTCGTTATACGAATCATATATGATTTTCGCAATTCGTGACTGAAAAAAAAATTGAAAAAAAGTTTCTCGAAAGTATATCGTGTCACCCGTCTACTGAAAGATAAAAAAATACTCGTCGCGATGATGTATTTTTTGTCGTGTGACGATTTACCGTTTGTAAGATATTTTATTTTTAAAAAAGAGGTGGAAAGTGAGTTTTTTTATTTTTGATGAAAAAATAGATGGTTGAGATTGATTCATTGGATTTATGACAAATAATGAGTCTATGTTGATCTTAACTCAGTATCTGCAAGTACACACACATATAATATATACTCATATTCAAATAATGTCGCCCTCTTATGCAAGTGAAAAAAAAAAATACGTATAAGGACATGTAATTTGTTTGATCTTTAATATTATAAAACATTTACTCATAAACGTGTAAAATACCGATCGCCAAACATTATTGATGATCGAAACGGTAGACCCAAATGCAAGAAACTTTAAGATCCAGATTTTTCCACGTTAGTATATGAATAATTTCTAAATTCATTTTCTCTGCTAATAAGATTTATACAAAATATATGTTTAAAGCTTGCGATTTAATCTAGCAATGAGTTTACTTTT
>BQNB010087963.1:0-27783 GCA_026074375.1 Tanacetum coccineum | reverse complement strand
GTCTTGCTGTTATGTTTTGATTAAACGGTGATTAAATATATTCCCAAATTCGGTCAAGTACCACCTGATGCGCGGATCGACGTAATGACTTTAGTCAAAACGCAACTTAGTCTTGATCAAAACGCAGTGACATTCATTTATCAAAACGCAATGTCTATCTTGGCAAAACGCAATGGCTTCTTTGATCAAAACGCAATGTCTAAAAAAATTAGGCAGAGTAACGTCTAGTCAAAACGCAATGATGGTCTTCAAAACGCAGCTTGTGGAGACAAAACGCAACAACTTGAGATCAAAACGCAGCGACTTGAATCAAAACGCAATGACTTGAGAATCAAAACGCAACGACTTGAGATCAAAACGCAGCGACTTGAATCAAAACGCAATGACTTGAGAATCAAAACGCAGTGACTTTAGAACCAAAACGCAGTGACTTTAGACCCAAAACGCAACGACGAAAAAAGAAAAAAAAATTCTTCTTACTTTTATCTAAACCACGAAATAAGTTGTTGAATCTTAATAAGTGATACAAGGGATTGTTCTAAACATAAAAGTACACATCTTTAGTCATTTTAGCCACGAAATAAAGATCAAAAGATGGTATTTTCTTGCGTTTTTCTTTTCGAACCAAAAGAAAGAAAAAAAATAGTCACGATTTTGATACAAGCAAACACTAAACACCCCTTGGCGAGTGATACCACATGTTATCCCACTAGTTTAATCCATTACACAACTATAATCTATACCAAGATGCTAGAAAATAAGAAGAAATCTTAGAGAGAGAAAGTAGAGAGAGAAACAAGAAAAGAAGATTAGATTAGAGAGAGTTGGAAAGTTACAAGTGATGGAAAAATAACTAACACCCTTCACCAAGTGTGGTGAAGGGATATTTATACCCTAGCCTTCTAGTTGGCTCATGGGCTTTCTTAACGGGCCGGGCTTGGCTAAACTTGGGCTTTCACCCTTAACATGGACAACATTAGATTACAAACCAAGCCCGATGATACCCGACTAGCCTATTACATAACAAGACCTATTTGACTTAATGAGACCGATAACATTCTTGTTTGACTTAATATAATTAAGGCTAACAATCTCCCCCAATGTTGAGGTCTCTTTCTTCAAACTTCTCTGTATCACCGATGACATTGAAGATATGACGTTTAACGTTTATGCTTTGCCTTGTTATGGTCTTGTCTTGTTTGTAATGGCTTTGTTCATCCATGCTTTGTGATCTTGATTTTGAGCCTTTATCTTTTGACTTTAAATTCTTGAGATCGTTATCTTGCATCATCTCCTTGACTTGAATCATCTTGATTTGACTTCCTTGATCAACTTGTGCTCTTGACCAACATGCTCATACTTGTTACATTCTTGTTTGACATATGTGATTATAAGTCTAACAATCTCCCCAATTGATGATTCTTTATTTGACTTTGAGGCTCTTTGATGGTGGGGAAGATTAGAATCAACTATCTTGACGTTGAATGATTGACTTTGAAAGCTTGAGTATGAGCATGTGGTTTATGAATCCGACTTTGCTGGAATGAGGCTGCAACACCATCGTCTAAACCTGAAATAAGACAGTTAGCAATAAAAGATGAATATGGCTTTGTCATTCATCTTGAGTTTGGTTGCATTAACCTCCGGTTTCCTATTTTATAGTATAAATACTATACCTGTGATCAGGTAGATTCAAAGAATCTCCTTGACAGGGTTTCCTTGCCAGAACATTCGAGTGATACTTAAGTATTCACAGTGAAGATGGAAATCCTGCTTGAGCCAACATCAAACAAGCTCTTAGTAGGTGACTTGCAAGATTCTATATGAATCAAGCTTGTGATAACTGGATATCAATTTTGGTCCAGTAAATGAATTGACGACTTAATCAGAAAGATAGTAACTATCTGATTCACTCTTACCGTGTTGTCTGCTTTGAGACGTTCCGGTAATGAGATCTAGCAAGCATGGTGAATCTAATACATCTGTGTTAGAAGATCCTACGCTTTGAGCTGGAAACCCTGTCAAGGAGATTCTTTGAATCTACCTGATCACAGGTATAGTATTTATACTATAAAACGGGAAACCGGAGGTTAATGCAACCGAACTCAAGATGAATGACAAAGCCATATTCATCTTTTATTGCTAACTGTTTTATTTCAGGATAAGACGACGGTGTTGCAGCCTCATTCCAGCGAAGTCGGATTCATAAACCACATGCTCATACTCAAGCTTTCAAAGTCAATCATTCAACGTCAAGATAGTTGATTCTAATCTTCCCCACCATCAAAGAGCCTCAAAGTTAAATAAAGAATCATCAATTGGGGAGATTGTTAGACTTATAATCATATGTCAAACAAGAATGTAACAAGTATGAGCATGTTGGTCAAAAGCACAAGTTGATCAAGGAAGTCAAATCAAGATGATTCAAGTCAAGGAGATGATGCAAGATAACGATCTCAAGAACTCAAAGTTAAAAAGATAAAGGCTCAAAATCAAGATCACAAAGCATAAATGAACAAAGCCATTGCAAACAAGACAAGACCATAACAAGGCAAAGCATAAATGTTAAACGTCATGTCTTCAATGTCATCGGTGATACAAAGAAGTTTGAAGAAAGAGACCTCAACATTGGGGGAGATTGTTAGCCTTAATTATATTAAGTCAAGCAAGAATGTTATCGGTCTAAGAAAGTCAAACTAGGTCTTGTATTGTAATAGGCTAGTCAGGTTCAACGGGCTTGAATTGTAATCTAATATTGTCTATGTATCGGGCTAAAAGCCTACGAGAAGCCAAGCCCGACCCATTTAGAAGCCCATACGCCTCACTTAAGGCAAAAGGGTATAAATATCCCTTCACCTCACTTGGTAAAGGGAGTTGGTTGCATTTTTCTATCACTTGTAACTTTCTATTTCTCTCTAATCGGAATTTTGTTCTCATAAAATTCTTATGGAAGAGGACTACGAACCAGCGGTCCAACATCAGAGAAGGGTTAATCCAAAGATCCACGATGTCATTAAGAAAGAGGTTGAAAAACTTCTTGACGCCGGATTAATCTACCCAATCTCGGATAGTCCTTGGGTAAGCCCAGTGCACTGTGTGCCAAAGAAAGGAGGGATGACCGTAGTGACCAATGATGAAAATGAATTAGTACCGACAAGACTTGTGACGGGATGGAGAGTTTGTATTGATTATCGTAAGTTGAACGAAGCCACCCGGAAAGACCACTTCCCTTTGCCGTTTATGGATCAAATGCTCGAGAGACTCGCAGGAAATGAATACTATTGTTTCCTCGATGGTTTCTCGGGTTACTTTCAAATACCAATCGATCCGAAAGATCAAGAGAAGACCACATTCACCTGCCCATACGGAACGTTTGCTTACCGCCGCATGCCTTTCGGCTTATGCAATGCACCAGGCACGTTCCAGAGGTGTATGATGGCTATCTTCCATGATATGATAAAGACGATGGAAGTTTTCATGGACGACTTTTTTGTTTTCGGAAATTCTTTCTCTACGTGCCTTTCCAATTTAGAAAAGATGCTTAAATGGTGTGAAGACACTAATTTGGCTCTAAATTAGGAGAAAAGCCATTTTATGGTGAAAGAAGGCATCGTTCTTGGACACAAAATTTCAAAGAAAGGAATAGAAGTCGACAAAGCCAAAATAGACGTCATTGCTAAATTACCTCATCCAACTACCGTCAAGGGTATTAGGAGTTTTCTCGGACATGCAGGTTTCTACCGTAGATTCATCAAGGACTTTTCAAAAATTTCTCGACCCATGACCCATCTCCTTGAGAAAAACACTCCTTTCATTTTCTCTGAAGATTGCATTCAAGCTTTTCAGATTTTAAAGAAAAAACTTACGGAAGCTCCAATTCTGATTGCCCCCGACTGGGACCAGCCCTTTGAGCTTATGTGCGATGCAAGTGACTATGCCATAGGTGCGGTTCTGGGGCAACGAATTAAGAAACACTTTAGGCCTATACATTATGCAAGCAAAACAATAACCGAGGCGGAATCAAACTACACCGCAACGGAAAAGGAAATGTTAGTCGTGGTGTACGCCTTTGAAAAATTCCAGTTATACCTCATCATGAAAAAAATCATAGTGTATACGGATCATTCCGCCCTTAAATACCTCTTTAATAAGAAAGACGCCAGCAAGATCTGCTGCGTTGGGTCTCCTTTCAAGAATTCGATTTTAATGTAATTGTCCGAAGGCGCCGAGAAACTACACGGCCGATCATCTTTCTCGATTAGAAAACCCGTATGAAAATGTTCTCGATCCAAAGGAAATAAACGAAAATTTTCCTCTCGAGACACTTAATATGGTGAATTCTCGTGGTGACCCAAGTACCCCGGTGGTGGTTTGCCGATTATGCAAATTACCACGCGGGGAATTTCATTGTCAATGGATGTCCTAACCTAGCAGAAAACCAAATTTTCAAAGATGTAAAAACATCTTTTTGGGGACGACCCTTTTCTATTCAAAAAGGTTACAGATCAAGTGATCCGGCGTGTGTTTCAGGCAAGAAGTGCGACATCTCACAACTTTGCCATAGTGGACCCAATCGGGGAAACATTACGGTGCCAACTACACCGCCAAAAAGGTTTTTGACTCAGGATTTTATTGGCCTACAATCTACACAAAGCTGCCATGAGTTATTCCAAAAACTGTGACTCATGCCAGCGTAGGAAAAATTTCACAACGAGATGAGATGCACAAAATTCCTCTAGTGTGTGAATTCTTGATGTCTAGGGCATAGACTTTATGGACATTTCCGTCATCTAGGGAAAATACTTCATACTCGTAGCCGTCGATTACCTATCATAAATAGGTTGAAAGCCAAGGCGCTCCCCACTAAACGATGCTAAAGTTGGGTTAAGTTTTTGAAATATTCCTTTTGCTTGATTCGGACCACCAAGTGAGCCATTATACGCGATCGTTGGGGGGGACCCATTTCTGTAATGACAAATTTGCTAAAGTAATGTCTAAGTATGGGATCACTCATCGTCTTGCTACCGCTTACCACCCTCAAATGAGTGGTCAAGTCGAGGTGTCAAATCGTGGTATAAAACGTATTTTAGAAAGGACGGTTGGAGAAAACCATGCGTCGTGGTCCGATAGGCTTGATGACGCTCTATGGGCATTCCGTACCGCTTATAAGACACCAATTGGTTGTACCCCTTACAAGCTCGTGTATGGAAAGTCGTGTCATCTACCTATCGAATTAGAGCATAGAGCGTATTGGGCATTAAAACATGCTAATTTTGATCTTAAAACCGCGGGCGATCACCGTAAGCTGCAACTTAATAAACTTAATGAGCTTCGTGATCAAGCATATGAGAATTATTTGATTTATAAGGAAAGGACGAAAAAGCTTCACGACTCAAAGATTAAAAACCTCATTTTCAATGTTGGTGATCAAGTCTTGCTTTTCAACTCTCGTCTAAAGATATTCTTGGGAAAGATTAAAACCCGATGGTCCTGCCCTTTCACTATAACCGAAGTTTTTCCATATGGCACTACAAAATTATCTCATATCGACGGATCAAACTTCAAAGTGAATTGCCACCGACTCAAGCACTACTTTGGAGGGGACACACCACCCATGGTTGTCCCAGATCTCCAGACTTTCCCTAAGGATGAATGAATTCAGGGATCGAGTCAAGCTATGTGACTCGGTTACCAAAAACAAAGCGCTTCTTTTTTTGTTTTTTTTGTGGGCGGCATTTCCCATGCTTATCCATTTTCTTATATTCTTTCGCTCTTCAAATGTGTTCTTGAGGAGGCTTGTACTCTTCCGATTTCTGTTGTGTTTGTACTTGTGATTGTTTGCAGGATGGACCCAAATTTTCTGAAGTCTCTCGTGTTCGGTGTTTTGTCCCGGTCCACTCGAGCTTCCTAGCCTTTGCTTGCCATTAGTTTGGGGAAATCCGATATCCTAAAGATTTTGATCGTCTAACATTTATCTTTTAGCACACTTTATAAACGGCTTAAGATTTTTGTGATACTTTCTTCATGCTTGAGTTATGCATTAGACTTTTTGAGGGCTAGGAAATATTGAGGACAATGTTTGATTTTAGTATGGGCTAGTATATCTTCGATATGATCTTACCTACTTTTACCTGTTGTTCTCACGTACCCCGTTTTCCCACCAAAATTTTCAAAATATGAAAAATTTAAAAAATTTCAAAAATAAAATAAGTGTTTTTGCCACAATTTTGACTTTCTTGCTGGGTAGAATTAGAGTAAATTTTGACCCGATCGAGCGTGTTGAGCTCTAGCTTGTTCCTTAACATTTAGGCTAAGCGTTCGCGGAAATTCGCGAAGAACGAAAAATGATAGAGTTAAGTATGAGTGGGATGCTAAACAAGGATCATTTGGAAATCTTAAGAGCTCATATATGTAACTTGTTGCTTTTTCTCCCATAAGCTCTTAACCGGATTAATATACGTGCTGTTTTTGGAGATTAAACTTAAATCAACAATTTTTTATGTAATATATAGCAAAAATTTTAGTCTTAGTTCAACCTTATACTTGAATTTTTCAAAAAGAAGTTTTCTCTATATGAAGTAAAAAAAAATAAAAAATGATAAAATGAAAAAAAAATCTAATAAAAGCTGTGGGCTGATAAAAGTTTGCTGCCTCTTGCCGGCTCACAACCGATGTGGTAGTCTTCTAAAAAAAGCCCATAGTAAGAATAAAAATCCGAGACTGATAAAAGTTTGCTGCATCTTGCCGGCTCACAACCGATGTTGCAGCCTTCTAAAAGGTCAAGGGTTACAATTGCATAAATGTTTAATAGCTAAGTTTAAATTAATAAATTGATTTCTTTTTGTTAAATTCAAATATGCTTTTGAACTTTGACTATTCTATTTTATAAGCTATGAATATTCCAGAAACCTGAGAGTTTTTGAAACCTAAGGTTCATGAGTCCCGATACTAGTCTCTGTGGGGTGTCAAAAGCCTGGTCACTTAGCCGCAAGGTTGGGATGTGCCGAGACGAAAGTCGCTACATGGGATGATCTCGCCTTCAAACTCATTATTCTTAGGTGAAACATAGTATGTTGCAAAACGTTGATCCATAGTTGAAATTCATAATAGCACACTCACTTAAGATATAATAAATGTCGGGAGTAAAAAGTTCACAATTGCAGATATGAGTAGTGTTAACATCTTTACTGATATTTAGCTGTGATTTCGTTTTAAGCTTGGTTTGGAGTAAGTGAAAAGTCGGGGACGATGAATTTATCCTTTTTGGGGCATTCTCGGATCGAAATGCATCTTGTTCTATGATCCCTAACAGTTATGGAAATAACGAAAGTCAAAATATTCTAAGTTTATATATATATATATATATATATATATATATATATATATATATATATATTTCAAAATAGGAAAATAGGGTGTTTTATAACTTGTGATTTCTTAACTCTCCCCACAAAAATCTTTGCTACTTTCATAGATTTATTTGGGGAAGTTAGAGGTTTTTTGGTTTAGAGCATTAATATTGCGTGCGGCACGCATAGCGTTTAGTTTGGGGAAATTTTGATAGGTGTGAAAACGCATATAAAAATCCGTTTTTATATCAAAAATGGCCTACAAGACAAATTGTGCTTTAAATGCTTGAATATTGCTTGTTTTGTCTTTGTGATTGTGTAGGTACGGATATTGCAAAAATCTCAAGAAAACGGTCAAAACCGGACAATCACGGACACGGGAACGGAATTGAGTGTGCAAAAGCCGGGAGAATGCTATCAAAGGTCAACAAAAGTCAACTCATGGTCAACAGTGGTCAACCACAAAAAGACAAAACCCAAAATTCCCAAATCAGTCCCTCAAAGAAAACCAAATTGCAAAAATAGTCCCTAAACCCTAACGGTGTTAACTCTTTAATTTATAAAGAGTTAACACCCGTTAACCCTTATAACAACTCCACATAAACCGGCCCAATACCCTTTTGTTATCCCGAGCCCAAACACACTCTTGGCCCAAACCCTTTATATAAAAATTACCCGGGTCAAAACCAAAGTCAAACTTCCCCTTTTATAAAAGTAAAAACGCGGGAAAAACTGTTGTTACTGTTCATCGTCGTCTCCAATATTTACCTGCGTCAAAACAAAGGGTAAATGCAAATTGGCTACGTGGCTAGTTAATTCAAGTGACAAACAATGATATGGCAGAGTAAAACGTCATAAGAGCCTCTTATTGGTCAATCCCCACAAAGGGAATGCTACGTGGATTGTGAGAAAACACACAAGGATGCAAGATTTTACACTAAATCACATGGAAAAGAAGCACAAGTGTCACATCACTGATTGCCACGATGGCAATCCATGTGATCATCAAGTTAATCCAAGGGCAATCCAATGATTGAAAGGAATGAATGGACGAGATTAAAAGGAGCATATAACTGAATCAGGACCTAGACTGTTCTATCACAACTATAACTACGAGCTTATCCTCACAATAGAATCCATCTTTTCTTTTCCTGTATTTTTTTAGTTAAAAAAGCTTTTGTAATTTTCAGTTAAAATGTTTTAGTTTAATGTTTGTTTAATGTAATTTCCGTTTTCAATTTTGTAAGCAGTTTTTCATTAATAGAATTCGAATTTTATCTACTTTTCTAAAGCTCACTTTTACTCAAACTGTGTCTAATAAGCTAGTAATGTTACATAAGCTTCTCATAAGCTCAGATCAAGCTCTTTGAGTCTCTAAGCTCAAATTGAGCTATTAATAAGCTCTTAATATACTTAAATCTAAAAATCAGCTTAATACCTTGGCTTATTGGATTTTGAGCTTTTTGGAAGATGAGCTAACCATGAAAGGAGATCATAAGGATTTTACTGGCTTATTCTTTATAAGTCAGAGCTTGTAGACAGCTCATTAAAGCCTTTGATGCCTTTGTTTAGCTAAGGCTTCTGTAAGTTTTCTTTTAAATTCAAGTATCTTAGTTTAATAAGTTGCATTTGCTTATTTTCTGCTTAACTCTAGCTTATTTGCGCTTAATACTGTTTCATTGAGCTAATTGATAATGTTTGATCATCTGTTTTTAGCTTTTGTAGTTTAGATCTTAGTTTTTCATATTTTGTTTTATAAATCATTAAAAATCCAAAAATATTTAGCATAATGAGTAGTTGTTAGATTCTAGCTTATTTGATTGTTAGTATAAGCTCATAAGATCTGTTTTTGGCTATTTGTTATCTGGTATTGAACTTTGGCTCATTAAATTTCTATTTCATAAGCTTAAATGGATTTTAAAACTTTTAAAGGGGTGTTTGGGACAACAACACTAACCACAAGTTAGTGCTGTTTGTGACCACTTGGCCTCTTATAGTTGATTAAATCTCTCATTTAAACTGATTTGAATAAGATTTATAAGTTAAATTAGCTTTAAATTAGTTTTCATTAGTTAGTTTATTAAAAAACTAAAATCTGTTAGTTAGCATTTGAAGTATTAGTCTTATTCAGTTTCTAGCTTTTGTCTTTGCTTAATTTGCATTTAGTCTAGTAAAATAGAGTAGAATAAAGGATCTTAAGCCTGCATTTGTTATAGTTTGGACATTTGAGTGTCAACTGCATCAGCAGTTCTAGAAGACAAAAAGGAAATTTTCATGATAAGCTTTCAGTTAGTGAAAGTAGCTTTTAGGATTTGATATTTGGATTTCAAATAGATTAGGGTCCATAGCTTATCTGTTTCAATTTGCTTTTTGAAGTTAAGCTCATTTGATTATCTGATTTTAGCTTTTAAAATAGCTTCTTGTCTTTTCAAATTAAAAAACCAAAAGTATTAAGTGTTCTTAGTATAAGCTGTTTCAACGAGCCTTTTCAATAAGTAAATTGTATTTTCAAACTTGTTTAAAAGTTATTTTTGAAGAAACTTATTGTTGTGAGTAAGTTGCATAAGTTCATTTCCCTACAAGGATTCACTAGAGCGTGTTATATAAAAATAAGCTTCAAAGGTCCCGCAGGGGACTGTTTGGCTTTAATTTTTGTTAATGCTTGTTTTGAATTTTCTAGCTTATGGCTTGTTCTTTGTGCTTTATTCTTGTTGATTTGTCTTTACGGTTAGTATTAGCTTACTTAGCAGCTTAATTTCTTATAAAATCAAAGCTTATTGTGTTTTTTTTAGATTATCAGTTTTAAGAAAAATACCAAAATAGAGGTTAAAGTAGGAACTATATAGTTTTAAGCTTTTAAAACAGCTTATTTCGGCTTTTTCTTAAACGTTTCATTTATTATAAGTGCTTATTTTTAGCTGATTTACAACTTGACTTTTATTAAGTTTTAAAAAAAAGGGGAAGGTGGAAATCGGGGGTGAGCAAGGCTCGAACCCCCGACTTTCAAACACCTCTTATACAAACAACACACACTCCACTTCAAACACCCTCTTATACAACACAACTCAACACCCTCTACCCTTTTATAACACACAACACACACTCCACTACCAACGCGCCCTGGGGTCTTTTTCGTTATTCCTTTGCAAAATTTAATTCTTATACACGTTTTTCCCATTTTAGCTTATAAGCTGTTTTAAGCTTATTTCGTGGCTTATTCATTAAGCTGTGACCCCAAGCTTATTTTTCCTAGGTCCGTATTAGTTCAAGCTATTTTCTGTATTTTTTCTAGAATTTTTATAATTAGTTTAGTATTTTTAAACATTTATTTTTATTAAAAACTTAAAAAAAATCATAAAAAAAATAGAAAATATCAAAAAAATATAATTTTTTTTAGAACATTTTCTTTATCGTAAAGTTTCTAAGGACAATTAGTTTGCCTTGTAGGGTTTAATTTGCGAAATTTCATTTTTTAAAGAACGGGATTCGTTCCCGTTTACATTTTTCGTGTTTTTAAGCTCATTTCCATTCCCTTTTTGTTCTAATTTTCTTTATACTTACTTTTTAGTCAAATAGAGTCTATTTAAAAATAAAAATTTATTTAGGGTTTAATTTTGGAAATTTAGGATTTTTAACTGCCGTTTAGGTTCCCGTTTTGCGTTTTTAGTTAAAGTTTAATTTCCCGTATTTGTTTTCGTGCTTAGTTGTTATCATTTGCTTATTTTAATTTGTAGAAGTAGATAATCAAATCAATCTTTGTTTCCAATTCAAATCATTGTTCGAACATCAAACGTGGTTTCAATTTCACAAATCGTTGGGGATAACGACCCGGGAATCATACTTACCGGTTAATATACGAATTATATTATATATATATTTGTGAAGGTTTTCCTTTTTACCTTTGTCCTCAAGGGTAATTTGGTAATTTTCCATCATATCTATTTTATTATTACGTATATAAGATTGCTACAATCAATCAAATAAATCGTCGATCCTTGGGAGTGGATAACGATTCTTTACTATCAGCTTGTTCAGTTCTCGGTAGTCGATGCACATTCAAAACGATCCATCCTTCTTTTTGACAAACAAGACCGGAGCTCCCTAAGGTGAGGAACTGGGTCTTATGAAGCCCTTGTCAGAAAGTTCTTGGAGTTGGTTCGATAATTCCGTCATTTCGGATGGGGCCAACCGATAAGGTGCCCGTGCTACAGGTGCAACACCAGGTATCAAATCGATTTAGAATTCATTGTCGAGTCGGTGGGAAAGAACGACAAGTCCTCAGAATCTCTTCAGGACAATTTTGAAGATTTGTCCGCTCCTCAAGTCGCTTCTTCTCCGACTTGTCTTTATTCTCCTTCGTAGTAACATCCGCCAAAAAGATAGGACATCCTTTTAGGAAATATTTCTGCGTTTTAGTGCATGAGATGATGTTCAAACACGTCTCGTTTCCCCTGTCGCTTCCGTCACCGCAGACAATCAACGTTTCATGTCCCCAGGTAATACGAACGATTTTCTCGGCACAAATAATGACAGCTTGGTACTTTTCCAACCAATCCATACCGATTATGACGTCGAGACTACCAAGTTCTACGTGCATTAAGTCTATGTTGAATGGGTGATTTAAAAAAAAATTAATGTATAACCCCGAATGATTGGTTACTCAAATATTATTCTCCTTTTCAGTGTTCAACATATATAATGATCTAAGGTAGATGGTGTGATATCAATTTGGGAGCTAAATGCAGTAGACACAAAGCTTCTATCGGCACCAGTATCAAATAAGATAAAAGCATAACGGTTGTTTAGAAGGAACGTACCCGTAATGACGTTTGAGTCTGGATTTTTTCCTGCACGGCCTACCGCATACACTTTCGCTAGAGCATTGCCACTTCCACCTTGGTTACCACGGTTGTTGTTTTTCAGCTTTGGACAATCCCTCTTGAAATGTCTCTGGGCTCTACATTCATATCTAGTAGGTTTTTGACCTGCCCTAGTGCCCCTTTGGTTGTTAGCAGTGTTGGCATTTGCAGTACTCCTACAGTCACGAGCCAGATGGCCAACTCTGTTGCACTTGTGGCATTTTGGAGCACATTGACCGTCATGGTGATAGTTGCATTTTGAGCACGGGTTTAGATCCTCCGTAAGGGTTTTCTTTCTTACTGACCTGCAGCATGAAAAAACCAAAAGCTCTGCCAATGTTCCGCTCTTGTGTTGTTGTTGTTGTTGGGTTATTTCATCTTGCTTTCTTTGTTTCACTCTGTCATTCAGCAAAAGTACGTATTTTCTTGTCCATCAGCCTCAGTTGAAATTCAATTGCATCACTGCATGGGTTTTTGGACTTACGATTCCATTACTACTTGTGTGAATCATGTCGAGCAGTCCAACCGGACATATTTCTTCACATCTTGCTTTGACTCTTTAGGAAACATCCTAGCACACATCAATGCTAGTTCCTAAAATCGTTGGTTATAGCCTACCACGTCGTAGGACTATGGCTTTTCAATGCTTTATATAGGAAAAAAACGACTAGGTCTTTTGCTCTTTGTCTTCATCCAGTTGTGCTTGTTTGTAGACACAAATGTGAAGTGTGCTTGTTGTGAGTGTGCAAAGAACAAGCAAATCCTGGCCCTCCATTTTTCTTGCCCTCCAAGTCGAAATTTATAGACCATTGATGATTTTTGGTGGGGGTTTGGATTGCCAACATGGCAATCCCATGTGGGTGTGGGGTTTAAGATTGTGAGAGGTTTGGATGTACATGGGAAGTCAAACAATGGTGAAAATGACAGGTTGTTGGGATATGAGTTTAGGCGGGAAACCATTGGGGGAGATATACAGTGATTTTAAAGTTTGGGTGAAGGTTTGTGTAAATGGCAACAACGGCCCCTCAAAGTGGTTATAGCTATTGCAGTACACGTCCTTGTGTTCTAACAGGTTTGGGGACTTGGCAAATTAAGTCCCCAAAAGTTATACAACCCTTTGCATCACTCGTCCTTGGTAGTTATAACTTAGGGGACTTGGCAGTTTCACCCCTTGTAGTTTAACTTTCCCTCATTGGCAGATTCTCCCCTTCTCTTTCTTTCTCTCTTTTCTTCTTTTTTTAAAATAAGTTTAGGGATTTACAAGTTTAGTCCCTAAACTTGTTTTTCTTGACTTTTGGCTTCGGGGTTGACTTGGGTTGACTTTCTGTTGACTTTTTCAGGCTTGGGCTTGACTGGACTTTGTCTTTTCCACGCTTTTCCATTCCGTGTCCGGTTTTGTCGTTTTGGCTTCGTTTTTCGTCCTTTTCTTACATATCCGTTCCTGCACAACACAATTAGCAAAACAAGCGTATATTTGGCATTTTAAGTCCGTTTTTGGTTATTTTAGCTCGTTTTTAAAGGTAAAAGGTATGTGTAATTAAACACATACCACTTTCCCTAGGTGAT
Organism: Tanacetum coccineum; assembly: GCA_026074375.1. Taxonomy (NCBI): domain Eukaryota; kingdom Viridiplantae; phylum Streptophyta; class Magnoliopsida; order Asterales; family Asteraceae; genus Tanacetum; species Tanacetum coccineum. The sequence goes on along the minus strand of BQNB010087963.1, from coordinate 14,009 downwards.
AACGAATCCTCGGGTGAGCAATTCCATCCAACGATGTTGTCTCATGCTCAATTCTTTCTGATCAAGGATGTGATATAAGCTTTTGTGATCAGTTTACATAGTATACTTGGTTCCATACAGATAGTGCCTCTAAAGATTTAGAGCGAACACTACTGCTCCTAACTCAAATTCATGGGTGGTGTAGTTCTTCTCGTGAATTTTCAATTCTCGTGATGCATAAGCAATCACCTTCTTATTTTACATTAAGACAACACCTAATCCCTTATGTGAAGCATCACAATAAATGATAAAGTTCTCAGCTCATTCAGGTAAAGCCAAGATAGGTGCACAACATAACTTTTCTTTCAATAGTTGGAAGGTTGCTTCTTGTTTGTCACCCTAAGCAAACTTGACCTTCTTTTGGGTTAGCTTGGTCGTTGATTTGGTGATCTTTGAAAACCCTTCAATGAATCTCCACTAGTATCCGACAATACCTAAAAAGTGATGAATCTCCGTTGGAATTTTGGAAATTCCCAATCTTTATTTGACTCGATCTTGGCGGGATCCACGTGAATACCCTGGCTGTCAATCACGTGACCGAGAAATTGTACTTTAGGGATCCAAAATTTACATTTAGAGAATTTGGCATACAAGTCCTCTTTCTTTAGCAACTCCAAGATTAGCTTCAGATGCTCTTCGTGCTCTTGTTTGCTCTTCGAATAGATCATAATATCATCAATAAAGACAATCATGAATTTTTCCAGATATGGTTTGCACACCCGATTCATGAGATCCAAAAATACAGCAGGTGCATTAATTAAACCAAACGGCATCACTTGAAATTTATAATGTCCATATCGAGTTCTAAATGCGGTCTTCAGAAAGTCTTCTTCGCGAACCCTCAGTTGGTGATAACCCGATCTTAGGTCGATCTTCGAGTAGACACTCGACCCTTGAAGTTGATCGAACAAATCATCAATTCTCGAAAGCGGATAACGGTTCTTCATCATCAGCTTATTCAATTCCTGATAATCAATGCACATCCGGAATGATCCATCCTTCTTCTTGACAAACAAGACTGGAGCTCCCCAAGGTGAGGAACTAGGTCTTATATAGCCTTTGTCGGAAAGCTCTTGCAGTTGATCCTACAATTCTTTCATCTCAGACGGATCTAATCGACAGGGTGCCTGTGCTACAGGTGTAGCATCAGGTATCAAATCGATTTGAAATTCCACTTGTCGGGCAGGTAGAATACTGGCAAGTCCTCATAAAATACTTTGGGAAAATCTCGAACAATGGGTACATCCGCAAGGTGCTTCTCCTCTGACTTGTCTTCCGCCTTCTTCGTGGTAACATGTGCCAAAAAGACTTGACATCCTTTCAGTAAATATTTATGGGTCTTGGTGCATGAGATGATGTTTAATCGAGACCCGTGTTCATGGCTACTTCCGTCACCACGAACAATTAAGATTTCATTTCCAAATGTGATACGAACGATCTTCTCATCACAGACAATAACGGCCTGATATTTTGATAACCAGTCCATGACGATTATGATGTCAAAACTACCCATCTCTATGGGCATGGAGTCGATGTTGAATGGGTAGTTTAGAAGATTTAAAGTGCAACCCAAAATAAGTGTATTAACCCAAATTATTCTACCGTCAGCTAACTCGACGTCGACACCATAGTCTAATGTAATTGGGATGATATCAATCAAAGAACTAAATGCAGTAGATACGAAACTCCTATTGGTGCCCGTATCAAATAAAATGGAAGCATAATGGTTGTTTAGGAGGAACGTACCTGTGACAACATTGGCATTCGGGTTTGTTCCGACAACGCCTACAGCATAAGCTCTTGCCACAACATTTTCAACCCCTGCCTGATTTCCCTAATTTTCGTTCTTTAACTTTGGGCAATCCTTCTTGAAGTGGCCCTAAGCTCCACACTCAAAGTAAGTGAGAACTCCGGGATTTGTTCTTGGGGCTCTTTGGTTGTTGTTGTTGTTGGCATTTGTATGACTCCTACAGTCTTGGGCCAGATGGCTAACTCTGTTGCACTTGTAGCATTTGGGAGCACATTGCCCATCATGGTGATAGTTGCATTTGGAGCACAGAGGTTTAGATCCTCCGTAAGGCTTCTTCTCACCAGAACCTGCGGTATAAGCCTGTGCCACATTCTGCCTTTTGGGAGCCTGTTGCTGGTTTTGATTTTTCTTAGAAGTGTCATCAAACTTTCTCTTGTTGTCAGCCTGACGTTTAGCAAAGGTGCTGATCTTCTTGTTCATGAGTTCAGTTGCAAATTCAATTGTATCCTGCATGGTTCTTGGCTTAGATGCCTTTACACTTCTGTGAATCATGTCGGGCAAACCATCGACATACTTCTCGGTCTTATCCGACTCTTCCAGAAACATCCTGGCACACATCAATGCCAGCTCCTAAAAACGTTAGTTATAGCTTACCACATCAGTTCCTTTAACCTTTAGATTCCATATCTCAACCTCAAGCTTCTTAATCTCGCCCCTTGGGCAATACTTGTCGGTCATTTTCTTTTTCAGGTTTGTCCAAATCATTGCATACGCAACGTCATGACCAACAGTCCTAACTTGGGGGTTCCACCACGTTAGAGCACATCTAAGAAGAGTACAAGTGGCAAACTTGATTTGGTTTTCCACAGTGCAGTTGCTTATATGGAACACATTTTCCATTCTTTCAAACCACAAAGTCAACTCGATGACTCCTTCAGTACCCTTAATATATAGGTGTTTGCATTTCATGAAATCTGGGTAAGTGCAATCACGAGCAAGAGGAGCTTGTCTCCTTACACCCGTTCCATTCTTTTAAACCACTAAGTTAACACGTGCTGCCAGTGCATCAGCAACACCTTGGTCGATCAGTGCCTTAAGTTGGGCATCAGTCATAGGGGCAGTGGTGGTGGTTGTTATGGCTGGTGTTGACCTCATGGTTCTTTTTGGTGCCATTTTCTTCAAATCACAAGAAAATATAATACCCGTTAGATTTCATAAAATCACAATCGAGACATGACATAAGCATAATATATAACATGAGATCACAACACACAGTGAACTACATAACATGACTGAAACCAACAATAACATAACCAATCGATATCATATATATCATTTCATTGAATCGACATACATAATAGTTTATTACAGCACTGGATACATAAAATCCTACCGTCATGCTAGCTGGGGATAACCCATAATACTTAGCATGCCATACAAGATAGCTAGATTGTGAACAAAAGATCCCTACAGCCTACTAGCTAGGAGTTACCCATAAAACTTAATAGGCTATACAAGGTAGATAAGATATAATAGAAAGGTACATTATAACAACTCAGAATTTTCATCAACCTATTTTTCTATTATCACAATTGTACAGGGAAATTTTTCGCTTTATTACATTACTTGCATTGTCAATATCTCAATATATAATGTAATTTGCATAACTGTCAGGTGCGGTCTGCAGCCCGCAACCCTACAATCTCTATCTGCTGTGCTAGTACTGTAGTCCGTAGTGCTCTCACCTCAGAACGGGCTGTATTACTAGCATCCATCGACTGTACCCAAGCCTCACGAGAAAGTCTGGCCTCAGTCTCCATCAGTCTAGCAGTATGAGCATGAGCGAGTCTGTCTCTACGCAGCATGTTGAGCTGACCGCTCATCAATAATCTCTCATCATGTGCATCGTCCAGTCTCACATAAATCTCATCTATGTCCTGTGTGACAATCATGATAAAATTTGTCATCCTCTGGCTGAGCCCTGCCACATCAGTAGCTACTGGTGTCCCCTGCATGTCCTTAACCATATCATCCCAAGTATCTGTAACCCCATAACCAACATATCTCTCGGGATCTCGCCTAATCTCATCATCCAAAGTGGCAACAAAACCATAGTCTATTCTAAAGCCTCTAGTGGGTCTAGTAGTGGGAGCAGATGAACTCTCACGACCTTATATCTCAGACCTAGAGCAATACACAACCTCTTCTGAGGCGGCAATATAACCTCAAAAACCACCCGTCTCACAGTCAGTAGAAGAAGAAGCAAAGGGTGGTGATGGAGTATTAAAGGATAGGTAGGAGTGTGATGTCCCCTATTGGTATGTACTCCGATGAGAGTGGATGGGAAGTAGATGTGACGCGACTGCTCAGCCGAATCATAGCAGCTCTAAATCTCAAAGAATAAGTAGTGCTAGCAGGTATGTAGTGGAGATGATCACAGTAATTATGGTGATATCTGAGGAATTGGTGATAGTATTTTGGGGGTAGTTGGTTGACTGACATGGAGAGAGTGGTGATGGTGGTGGAGTAGGTATGGCAAAAAGTCTGGCAACCTCTGTATCTGAAGGAAGTGATATGGGTGTCTGAGCTCGGACAGACATCCTAGCCATAACACGGTGTACAGGTGGTAGGACAGAGTCGGTTAGAGCTGGGTGCTCCTCTTCCTCCTCCTCACCCTCGTCCTCCTCAACATCATCATCATTATCCTCGTCATCATCGGATGACTCATCATTATCATCGTCATCATCTCCTCCGTCGGCAAGATAATCAGTGGGGTCCTCCTCAGGATCGGAGTCTGCAATGTATCCTGGTAAGTCGATAGTAGGTGAGACAGCAGCAGGAAGTGGCTGCTCCTCTGTTAGAAACACCTCATCCTCCGGTGGCATAAACTCTTGATATACAGGCTTAGGACACATCACTCTGTAAGGTGTTCCGGCTCTGGCTCCTCAGGGCCAGGCACATAATCACATTGATTGGTGGAGCCTGAAAAAGTGGCCACACATAAGCATAAGGGTTCTCTGGCCATCATGGGCAATACCATTGACTCCGGTGACAACCCTCGAACGGACTATGATACTCCGTGTAAGTGACCGGAAATCCACTGAATCCGACATGACCAAATCTGAAAATCAAAAGTAGCTTATATAAGTATTAATATAAGACTCTTATCGTAATATACATAGTATTTTATAACATGTATATCAATCATGAATGCATCTAGTCTAACCAACTAATGCAACACTAGTGTATGTATGTCCCGTGAAAACCCCTTTTGTATGAATGCAATGTTTGAAAACGGTTATAGTCTAGCAAAAACATTTGACCTAGTTCTCTATAACCTTGGCTCTTGATACCAATCTGTAACACCCCCAAATTGGGTCGCAGCGGAATATGGGTCTGGGGATGGTACTTCATAGATCAATAACACAAGATATATATAAGAACGACCATTTAAAAGTCGTTTAAAACTGATACATTAGATTTAACAAATTATTGTTACATAAGTCTGAAACTTTACTTATTCATTGTTCAAAATATATATATTTTAGTCCATAAGAAAATATATCCCCAAAATGTAATGCAACCAAATCTTTAATGCATACGACTTCCAAAATAACGACCACCAATGTATCCCTGGTCTTGTACCTCATTGATCTCTTGAGAAAACATTGCTTTAATAACGTCAACAATAAAGTTGTTGAATTCATAGGTTTGGTAAAAATGTATAATGTAGGACCCGCAATATTCCCCATGAAAATTGCAACAGATGCAAACAGAATCACTTCTTTAAAGGCACCATTGATCCAACACTATTTATAAGATGCTTCGACGACGACATCTTAGTGGTACATGTCTATGTTGATGATATTATCTTTGGCTTTACAAACCCTAGGTATACCCAGCTATTTTCTGACCTTATGAAAAGCTGCTTTGAAATGTCAATGATGGGGGAAATGACATTTTTCCTTGGTTTACAAGTTAACCAATCCCCCTGTGGCATCTTCATAAACCAGTCCAACTACGTGTTAGAAATCCATAAAAAATATGGAATGAAAACTTGTGATTCCATTGCAACTCCAATGGAGATCAAAGACAAGCTTAACCTTGACAAGAATGGGACTCTAGTCGATGCAACAAAATAGGATAGCATGATAGGTGCCCTAATGTACCTTACGTTAAGCAGACTGAACATTGTACATGCTACTTGTTTATGTGCTTGGTACCAGGCTAAGCCAACCGAGAATCACCTCAAGGAAGTTAAAAGAATATTTCGTTATCTCTGAGGAACCGTTAATAGGGGTCTCTGGTATATGAAGGATTCTGGTTTTGAACTAACCGGATTTTCAGATGCTAATTATGCATGATGTAAAGATACCTTCAAGAGTACTTCCAGTATAGCTCAATTCTTAGGAGAAAAGCTGGTTAGCTGGTCCTCAAAGAAACAAGATTGTACGTCGTTGTCAACCGCAGAAGCAGAATATGTGTCGTTATCTGCTTGTTGTGCCCTAGTCATTTAGATGAGGACATAGTTAACAGATTATGGCTTTCACTTTAACAAGATTCCTATCTATTATGATTCGAAATCATCCATAACCATATCCTGCAACATGGTCCAACACTCAAGAACAAAACACATCGTTGTTCGCTACCATTTCATAAAGGAACACATGGAAAAGGGTATGATTGAACTGTATTTTGTCAAGGCTGATTACCAACTGGCCGACTTCTTCACCAAAGCTCTTCTAGTGGATCGATTCAACTATTTGGTTCGTTGCCTTGGTATGCGCAGCTTGTCTCCTCAGGAACTTAAATTTCTTGCAAAATCACAGTAATTTCTAGTATATATTTATCAGAAAAGAAAAATATAAAAATATAAAACATATAAAAGCAAAATACAAAATCCAAAAAAATCAAAATTACCAAAAATAATCTTCTCTGACATGTCTCTCGACAATCGATAACATTTACGCACCTAGAAATATTGATTAATATTGACACGTGTGTGTAAATGAAGTTCGAGCGAGAGTTTCTAAAAGTATTCAAAACATGTCTCTTCAAATTTTTCTCAACGATTTCTAAGTAAATGTTAGCTTTGGACTCGGACTCTAAAGAAAGAAAAATGTTCATTTATGCACATTAATCCTAAACAACAGGAAGTTCATATCTTTTCGGTCATGAGCAATGTCATATAAACATTTAAAGTTTTGAATGCTCAAGAAAAGTACTAAGGAAAATAATGTTCAATCAGATATATATCACATATTTTCCTGTTGAGCATAATTTTTCAAGATATTTTCATCAAAAAGAAATTTTAAAATCTTTCAAAATTGTGTGCTCAACAAACTCCTACTCTAAAGTTTCACTATATTCTATTATTGAAAGTCGACTGATTCTGACATCGATACGCCATCTCATTCTAGACAAATACGTCGTATCTAAAGACTTTGAAGAACTCAAGACCATTGCCTGACTTTGAAGAATACGCCATTTTACGCCGTATATGATACTTTGGCCAAAAATCAAGAAAAATACATTTTCATCCATACTCTGTATCCCGAAAACCGCAATACTAACGAATTGCAATACGCCATATCCAGAAAATCAGATTATGGCGTATCCAAATACACGCGCAAGATTTTGAGGAATATTTTAGTTCTTGAGCCCACGCAAAGTCATATCAATACGTTTGTATATGAGCTTGCTGATCGTCAATATGCCTATCGAACCGACAACCAGACCCTAAATAGATAGACGACCCCAAAAACACAATTTTGAGTATGCAAGAGAATCCCTCAACACCAAGTACGACCAAGAAGAAACGAATTAAAGCAGACCCTAGAAGGTCAGAAAAGAACCTCAAGATCATAGGAAAACTCTTGTAATCATCATGCAACCCGAAATACCGCGTTTAAATTAAGGTTTTCTTTATTTTAATAATATCCGTTCATAATATCAGAACCGTGTGTATATTTACAATGACTCACACCGGCTAACCCCTTTAGGTATCACCATGTTAATGAAGATTCCTAATGATTGGTATGTGTTATATCAATGATTGCTTCAATTGATCGTAAGCTTGTTGTTAAGTATTGATCAATTTATATTTTTTACTGCTTAAGTAAGGCGCCCTGATCATTCAACTGGGGTCAAGTCCTACATATTTAATTTGCGCTCTTCAATGAACATGCGCTAGTCAACTCTCTGCAGTAAACTTCCGGTGTTGTTTGGGCGTAAGCTAATAGTCCGGGATAGCTCTCCATATTGTAATTAATATATCTAGAATCCATAGGATCTACAAATAATTTGACGGTAATCTTTCCATAAGATATAGTGAGCATATTTTGATTTAGAGCCATAAGGTGAACATGAAGAACCTTCGGTATCGCACCAACGGAGTATAACGTGTTCATATTCCATATGGTATGGAAACGGACTCTGAAAGTAGACTACATTACTACACATACTAGATAAATATATAAAGAGTCGAAGAGAGAAAAGGCAGGACAGACGCCGTAAAACAAGTAAAGTTGGGAGTATAAAGTCCACGATGCCTAAGGGGTTAAGTAAGAGCAAAACCATAAACTTAGATCCTAAGATAGCTACTAACCAACATAAAGGATGTTTTTAATGCGGATGCGTCTAAATGAGACAGACTAACGTGTCTAGGTCCTTAGAAGAAAGTACCGCCTAAGTCTAGGAATGATATGCCACCTTCGAGATAAGACAATCATTGCACTAAATAAACAAACCTGCGTTTTATCAGATTATTCATGGTTGATACGTTTTCCTTACATTAGTTCTCGACCGTTCCTCTATCGTTTGCTTGTCTTTTTGTGTGTGTTTATTGCTTTACTTGTCATCAAAACCTTAGGTTAGATACACAAAACCATGCCAGTGTCTCAGGCTGAAACCCCCCCTTTTGCATTAGTTTTAGGTTTAACTTAGATAACTAAAATACTGATAGAATTAAGAATTAACGCTCTCGCTCTTAGTGATCGACACCCTACTTACCAACGAAACTACAATTGACCGGGTACACTGCCCGTTAAAGTGTTGTTTTTAGGTATAGTCGGCATAAAATAAATAGTAAAACTTGATACATAAATAACACCTACACAACGACACATCAAGTTTTTGGCGCCGTTGCCGGGGAGTGAAGTTGTTTAATTCTTTTTTATTAGTGTTTTAGTTTATTTTAGATTAGTTTAGATTAATTTGCATATTCGTGTGTTTGTTTTGTGTGTTTGATTTCTGCATTGTATATTCTGCATATTGTGTGTTTGTGTGTTTCGCATTATTCAAAGTACGCTGTAGAATTTTTTTCAAACCAATACGGCGTATTCAATTTATTGGATACCACATGTCTATTTTATAGCATCATTTATCCCATGTAATTAACCCATTTTGTATAATTATTGCAAAGAATTGTTACTTAATTGTTTATATTTGAGAATTGCAGTAATTATGGACTACTTGGTGAAAGTTAACAAAAAGGCACGCATTTTGGAGCATAAACGAAGAGTTCAAGAAAGTCTACTGATTTGACAACTAATACGCCGTATTATTCTAGACCTATACGACGTATCCAAGACTTTGACGAATTAAAAGACCATTGCCTGACTTTGACGAATACGCCGTATATAATACTTTGGTCAACGAAGAAGAACCAATAGGTTTTACCTCAATACGCTGTATAATACTTTAGTCAACAAATAAGAACCAACAGGTTTTATCTTAATACACCGTATCCATCAAGAAGATACGGCGTATCCGTGCCTGCACTTCATAGATAACCATGAAGGATTGATGACCGAATACGCCGTATCCAGGAGCCTCTATACGCCGTATCCAAGGTTTATTATACATGAAAATTCTGGAAGATATCAAACGTGGTCCTTACTCTAAGAAAACCCCAATACGCCGTATCCCACATCGCTCGATACGACGTATTGACGAGTTTTCGGACTCTATAAATAGACGACCCTAAACTCAGTTTTAGGTATGCAATTGAAACCCTAAACCACCAAGTTGACCAAGAGAAGATTAGAAGAGCATAAAAGGTCAGAAAAGAGCCTCAAGATCATAGGAAAACTCTTGTAATCATCGCACAACCGAATACGCGTTCGATTGAGGTTTCTTTATTTTAATCATTCGTATATCAAACCGTGTGTATTTTTACAATGACTATTGGCTGATACCTTTAGGTATCAGCCATGTTTATGAAGATTTAATGTTTGGTTTGTTTATCTTGATTGCTTAATTTATCGTTGATTGTTGTTTATGTTTATCAATTTATACTCGTTTACGTGCTTTTGTATGTGACCTATCATTTAACCGGATCTAGTAAGACGGACCAAGTTAAGCTAGATTAACCGGGATAACTCTCTATATAGGGATTTATATATCTAGAATCATAGGATCAGAAATATTATCCTGCTAAATCCGTGCTAGGATATCGCCTGTAGCTTAAATAGATATCGGATAGTGCCTTTGGTTTAGTGAACAAGTTGACTAGTAGGTGTCCCTAGATAATTCAACAAATAACATTCTGATTCTATTAGATAGTATACGGACAAGTGGACTACTAGTATATAAATCGTCGTTAAGCAGTAAGTGGGTAAAGTCTCAATGAGCTAGGGTTTAGTAAGAGCACCATTACTTAGATCCTAAGATAGATTATAATCAACATAAGGATGCTTTATGCGGATGCGTCTAATTGTGACAGAATTAGCGTGTCTAGGTCTTAGGAAGAAGTACCGCCTAAGTCTAGGAATGATATGCCCTTTGAGATAAGTCAATCATTGCACTATTAAACAAACCTGCATTTTATCAGATTATTCATGGTTGATACGTTTTCCTTACATTAGTTCTTGACCGTTCCTCTATCGTTTGTTATTCTTCTTGTGTGTGTTAATTGCTTTACTTGTCATCAAAACCTTAGGTTAGATACCTAAATTGTGCTAGTCTCTCAGGCTGAAACCCCCCTCCCTTATCATTAGTTTAGGTTTAACATAGTGATTGGGTAAATACGGGCACGGTCAGGCTTCAAAGAGATCGAAGAGTTCTTGCGATGGTTGTTGGGTTGCCAAGTCTTAAATAACATGTGTCAACATAAATGGAAACACTATGTTAAGTAAAGCGCAGGGGGTGTCCTTGCGAATCACCTTCGGCGTGAGAGTAAGTATGTGCTTTGTAGAGTAAAGTAAGGTAAAATGAGTATGTATGAAAAAGTGTTGGTCATACCTGGAGACCTGACCATCTATTTATAGGTGTGAAAATAGGATGGACGAGGCCTAGCATAAAAACCGGTGAACGTGGAGAGGTCTCACAATTTAAGGGATGATTGCAGGAACTGTGTACCACGATCTCTACCTTGGCGGGAAAGCCTTGGCAGAGAGGGAGAACATGGGTTTTGACTCTGCCAGACCTTTGCCCTAGTTTCGTCGAAGACCTCCCGCGAAGGGTGTAGGCCTTCGCATGGTGGATTCCCATACTGGTAATCATCCTGAAGATGATTTTACGCCACTCATAACTATTTGAATATCTTAGAGTGTAATTAGGGAGAAGATCCCATTCGAGCTCGAAGGGGAGACCTTCGAGCCGGAGAGGGGGTATGTCATCAAGCCCCCTAGTCGAATGTAATGTATGCATCTATGATGCATTGCTTTTGACTCAATCAACAAATCACTTGAAGGCCATATGAAACATCCAGGCACATATACTTCATGCATTAAATGATAAGCCCACTTGTTGTGGAGTTAGTTGAGTCTTTAATAAAGATTACTCAATAGTCTTCCTGGGTAATCGGGAATGTCTTATCCTAATTTTACTTCTAATTTGAAATCTGAATGACTCCTGATGCATGACACGTGGACGGTCATGAAGGTATTGAGAGATACTTATAAATACTTTGCCATAAACCCTTCTTTTCTTTTTCCCATCATCATCTTTCTTTCTACTTTCTTTGACCTGTTTTGCATCTATCTCTGAGGTAAGATAATCACCATCCCTTTTCTAATTATGAGTGTGAAGGACTCCATAACCACTCAAACTTGTGAACTTTCACAAGAAGAGTTCAATGATTTTCTCGCCCATTACCTCATTCCTTCTAAAGATCATGTTAATCTTCCCAAATCCAATCAGACCATTTTCGAGGCTCCTCCTGGGTATGTAGGGTTGTACACCCATTCATTCTCTCTTGCAAATCTTAGGCTTCCTCTTACTGAGTTCTTCTGCGAAGTTCTCGAATATTTCCAGGTTCATATATCGAGACTCAATCCTTTTGGCTGTGCCAAGCTCACTACTTTTGTTGTCATGTGTAAAGCTTATGGTTATGATCCCTCTGTCGACCTCTTCTGAGGGTTCTTTAATTTGTGTCGAGCTGGTAAGTAGCTGACGTTTGTTAAAAGGTCTAAAAAACATATTCCGAATCTGTTCCTAAAGTTATTACCCGCATCGAAGGTTGGCATGAACGGTTTTTCTATGTTTAAGACTCCATCATCCTTGCCAAGTATCCACAACTTCTGTCTGAGCAAAACAAACTTGATCTGAATTCTTTTAAAGATAAGCTTCCTCCCAATATTAAAGAGAATCCCATGTTCCAACGTCTTAGTCGATATCCCACAAGTGTTCGTGTGTTTCCTGATCCTATCCTTTTCTTGGCTGGCCTCAAACCTTCAAGGGAACATGGTCAGCAACGACCAGCGATCATGGCGGGTGGAAAGGGTATTTATCTTTCTTGCTTCTTTCTTCATTTTCCTTTTTCACTGATATATGATTTACTTTCTCTTTCTGCAAAAATGGCTTTTAGGAACTTTATCTACACCGAAGACGATGAGGACCTAGTGTTTTTACCTGAGGAGCCTTCTCCAGGCTTTGGTACTGGTTTCCCATCTATTTTAGTGAACACGGAGCCTCTAAAAGCCAATGAAGAGCCTGAGATTCAACCTGTAGAGGTTATAGCGGATTCTGGGGAAAGCCCGAAGCCTGAGCTGTTTGTCGTTCATCCTGGGAGTGTAGCTGCTCGGATAAAAGATAGGAAGTGTAAAACTAAAGGAGGGTCATCAAGGCCTCCTATTAAGAGGAAGCTTGCTTCTGGGTCTTCCACCTCCCTTGCTACTCGTGCCAAAACTTCTTCCTCGAAGGATGATGCCCCCTTCTTGACAGTTTCTGATGATGATAAGGGTATACTCTCATTTTTTTTCTTGCCCCTTTTTGTCTTTGCCTCATGGGTTCATTAACATGCTTATTATTTTCTCTTTTCTCTCTTTTTTAGGTCTTCCTGATGTCCTTGAGCTTAAAGATGCCACTGTCTGTCACCTCAAGATATCTGCTATTACTCCTCCAGCTTGGAAGAATCATCTGGATAACCATATGGATTTAAAGTTGTTGGATCTTCATGACTGCTGTTATGCAAGACAGGCTGTAGTTGATAATGTTGTGAACAGGAGGTCTCGTGAGTTATTGCAGGTGATTGAGAAACTTAGGGGTGAGTGTGAGGTTGTGAGGAGCAGGGAAAGGGCTAGGGAAGAGGAGTGTAAGGGGCTACGAGTTAAATGTAAGGCTGCTATGACTGAGTTTGAGAAGAACCCCATTGTGGTTACTCTTCGGGAAAAGATATTTGTTCTTTCTGCTGAAGTCAAGGAGCATAAGTTAAATCTTGATAGGATGATGTTGGAGAGCCAAAAGTGGTGATGCGGTCATCGTTAGACTTCAACAATAAGATTTACAACTCCCTAGGCAGAGCACCTAATCGTTGTAGTAGTAGTATAGGCAAGACTCGGGGGGTTGTTATCGTTCACTCAAGGAATAGGCTGGGAAGGCTTGATCACGGTCTAACAAAATTCTAAGGGTTGAGAGAAGATTATTTTTTTATTTTTATATATTATGGAAAGCAAGTAAATCATATAATTAGAGAGTTTTGGTTGGTTTTAGTTATCAAACTAAATATAAATCTAAACTAATGGTGATAACAATAAGATAAAAGACTGTGTTTATTTAATCATGTATTACTCCCTAGATTGCTTCTCCTAGTGTTGTTGCCTTGTCACACTTGTGATGATCTGTGTAACTATTTCCTAAGTCAGGAACGAACTACACGAACCCACCGTCTACTTAGCATTCCGTTAGAGCAATGCACAAGCAAGGTAGTATGAAGACTTTTACAAGGCCCCTAAGGGTACACTAAGTGCATGTGAAATGTATTAAGAGTGGATCAACT
>BQNB010087962.1:0-27783 GCA_026074375.1 Tanacetum coccineum | reverse complement strand
GTTTGGGTCTAGATGGGTCTTTTAGGAGGATGGGTCTAGATGGGTTTGGGTCTAGATGGGTCTTAAGAAGAAGGTTGAGTTTTTTAATCTTTTTTTTTAATATGAAATTCCTGTAAACTAAGACAAATACTATTCAACATTATTTTTTTGAACGAAAACAAGTATTTAAATATTTATATATAAAAACTCTACACTGTAATACAATGAAAACAAAATGCGTACATATATTTTTAATTTCTAGTTTCTTATGAAGAACGATATAATTTCTAGTTTCTTATCAAGAACAATATAATGCGTACATATATTTTTAATTTTTAGATGGGTTTGGGTCTAGATGGGTTGGTTCCGGGTCTAGATGAGTTTGGTACCTTAATTCCTTTTTAACGTTTGTTGTCCGTTTTCGACCGTTTTCGTGCGTTTTCGAACGATTTCGACTGATTTCGTCCGATTTCGACCGTTTTCGACCCATTTCCACCGATTTCGACCGTTTTCGACAGTTTTCGTTCGTTTTCCTACGTTTTCAAGCTCTTTTGAACGTTTTCCTCCGTTTTTAAACGTTATTAAGCGTTTTTGTACGTTTTCGTCCATTTTTGTACGCTTTGTTTGTTTACATACGTCATTCTCCTTTTTCCTCCGTTTTTCTAGTTGCGTTCGTTTTTGTACATTTTGTACGATTTGATACGTCTTCATACGCTTTTATGCATTCTTATAAAAAGTACTAGAACGTATAAAAACGGATAAACATTTGAAAACGTTCAAAAACGTATATAAGCGTACAAAAACGTAGAAAAACGTACAAAACGAACGAAACTTAAAAAATCGTAAGAAAACGTACAAAAAGGTAAGAAAACGTAAGAAAATGGACAAAATGGTCGAAGACGCACGAAACAGTCAAAATCGGTCAAAATCGGTCGAAATCGGTAGAAAATGGTCGAAATCGGTCGAAAACGAAAGAAATCGATCAAAACCGTCGAAAACGGTTGAAAACGGTCGAAAACAGTCGAAATCGGTCGAAATCGGTTGAAATCGGTCGAAATCGGACGAAATCAGTCGAAAACGATGGAAGTCGGTTGAAATCGGACGAAATCGGTCGACATCGGACGAAAACGGTCAAAAACGGTCTCAAACGTATTAAAAGCTAAAAATGGATGAAAAATGCTATACCCAACAAGACCCATTTATAAATATTAAGGGAGACGCAACTAGACCCGTCCCTTAAAAATATTTACCCAACTAGACTCATTTATAATATTAAAGGAAAAATGCTAGACCCATCTATAAATTTAAGAGAGACCCATCTAGACTCATCCCTTAAAAATATTTAACCAACTAGACCCAAATTTAACCAATGTATCTAAAATTGCCACCTCTAACGACGACAAATAAGAACTCAACACATATGGAATGTAAAACAATATAAATGTTCATCATAAGACTAATAGTAATGGCGACCAAACACCCTCGATCGACCGGATGCTTGATCATGTCCCCCCACTACCTCGACCGACGGCGACCACCTCCTCTCCTTTTGAATTGCAGTTTGGTCGACTACCCAATCAAACAAATGAAAGTGTTTGTGTGTGTAAGTGTTTATGTGTGTGAGTGTTTTTAAATTTATTTTTGTGGGGTATATTCGTTGTTTTGGTTTCGGTCGCCTTACTACGAGCATCTGATCATGTGTTTAGTTTTAATGAAAAAAAGCTGAATTGACGTTGAAGTGACGTAGATGACCGCGGTCCCCTGCAGTCACAATCAGTAACAATCTAAGCATAATCATTTTTTCTTACACATCAACTATCAAGTGAAAATGTCGATAAACAAGTACACACATAAAATGCCCTTAAAAAAAGTACACACATAAAATCCTTGAAACTCTATAGAAAGGCTTATGTTAAATGTACCTCCTGAAACACCATTTGTACCCCTCTTGGTTTTTTGCGTTTTTTTTGTGGTATTTTTTTTTTGTATATGTTATAAAACTGTGACACGAAGAAAACCGAACGAAAAATATAACGTTTAACAGGTCAAAAGTATGAAACTGTCAAAAATTACGGAACAGAAACTGATAAAAAAACTGCGTTGCACTGTAAAAAATAGGGGTGTGCACGGTTTGGTTTGGGTCGGTTTTTGGCGAAAACCGAAACCGAACCGAAATATTCGGTTTTTATAAAACCAAAAACCGAAACCGCTCGGTTTTTGGCGGTTCGGTTTTTTCGGTTTTTGCGGTTCGGTTTTTCAGTTTTTTCGGTTTCAAACCGTTTAAATTTGGTTTTGCTACTTTATATTAATAAACTTGTTTTACGTAGAAAATTGGTTATTTTTTTTAATTTTTTTTGTCAATATAAGCTTAATAATCTTTACACAAATTTTTACAATTATACACATATAAATAAGCGACACACACATGCATGTGAAAATACACATAGTATGATCATTGTCATTGTAACGACATATTGTCAAGTAAACACATGTACACGATAAACATATATATAAACATTAAGATAATATATATTATAATATTTTCATACATAAAATAAATATAAAATTAAAATTTTTAGTAATCATTTATTTATTTATATTATATTAATTATATATTATTATAAAACTGGTTTGGTTCGGTTCGGTTAAGTTTTTTCGGTTCGGTTTTTGAAAAAAAACCGAAACCGAACCGAAATTTTTCGGTTTTTGAAAAATTAAAAACCGAACCATCGGTTTCTAGTTTCGGTCGGTTTTTTCGGTTCGGTTTTTTCGGTTTTCGGTTCGGTTTCGGTTTCTTCTGCTCACCCCTAGTAAAAAATAGGGTACAAAAGGAATCTTTTGTACCTTTTGACACTATTGAGTGGACCAGGTACCCTATAGAAATAGTGTGATAATTTACACGCAAAACAAGTACACTTTCCTTTAACTACAACAAAGTACGTATTTTCACATGTTAAAGCGCGTAAAAGTTTTAAAAAAGACTTAACGTTGACTTAAAACACATGTATAAAACACAAGTACACAACACATGTTCAGATATTCAAAACTAAAAGACTTCCTCAACAAGTTGAAACATAAAAACCACCAAGCTAAGGTATATATATTTTCTAATTACTTTGCTCATTGGTGTAAAGCCAGCCATTATGTTTTTGATGATTAATAGTGTTGTGTGTAAGTATGGATTAGTGCAGATTAATGGACCATGAAGCTAGTGTGCAGTTAGCAACAATCATTGAGCAGAGTCCTGCAGACAATGTCATTGTGGAACTTCCTCCTCTTGCTCGCTTAGGACCTAATCTACCATGTTTAGATCTACTACTTGAAGGTCACTTTCTATTTTTACTTTAGTTAACATTTATGTGAGTTTTGGTAGTTGCATATTAATAATCATTTAAGTGGTAAGTGAGTGTGTCTTCCAACAAAAAAGTTGTGAGTTCAAGTAACTCCTCTAACCTCCTATTTCCATATAGACTAGCCGCGACTAGGGGTGTTAATCGGGTCGGATTGGTCGAGTTCGGGTCAACTCGGGTCGCATCCATTCGGGTTTCGATTAACCCGGATATGAGTACAAATGTACAAATTCATCATTGGAGTTACAAGCACACCCAACAAAAAATTGTACCTCAGCGTCGTCTGTGATATCAACAGTTTCAGGGATAGGTGTAGGTGTAGATGCAGGGATAGGAGTAGGTATAGGTGGTGGAGATTGTTCTGGTGGTAAAGATGTAGATGGTACTGGAATTGTGGATGATGATGGTTGAGATTGAGCCACATCAGGATGTTCTTGACCTGCATTTGGATTAGTAGTAGCAACAAGCAGCATAGCAGGCAACAAAGGTCTTGGTGCCCCTCTAAAACCCCTTTTCATATTCCCAAAAATCTTTTTGGTCAGGGTCACAGCCAGATAAGGGTGTTTGTTTTCCGTTTGAATTTCCAAAATCAGTTGCAGAAAACGAGGATACATCAAAAACTTTGTTTTGCTTTTTAAGTTTGCCACCATGCCATCAAAAATTAGTTTTGAAAAATTATAAACTCTGCCAGTGGAAAGACAAATCAAAGCAGTAGCAATATTGCTACCAAATTGATCCCATCCACCACTTTTAGAGCTTATACAATGCAAAATATGGTGGACTAAAAATCTCCATTGGGGTGTGAAAAAGCTTTTCCAAAAGGTAAAAGATCCGTCTGTAGGATACCCCATATGCCCCATCCCCTCAAAAATCTCATTATTTGGCAACATTGTAATCCCTGAAGCATCTGCTAATTGAAGCTTATGTCTAATAGATGCCTCAGTGATTGTATATACAATGGTATCAATAGTTGCCTGTAATTCTAGAGTCCCATCAGCAAGAGTGTTGGCAGTAGCAGTCTGCCAAAACTGTTTGACTAGGGAATCATAGATAGTAGGATTAGTAGTTAAAGCATACCTGAGGTTGGAACCTCTTAGAAAATCCACTATCTCTGCAAACCCCGCACTTTCATCAGGCTTGCGCAAGAACCCCACTTGATTGTGTTTGTCGCAGTATTTTAATTGAGCCATGAATCGAAAGTAGTAATACAAGGTAGTGATTTAAACTGAAAGTTTACTGGGTTTAGGTACGAGTGAGGTTGTAGATGCTGGTAGCAAGACAATTTACTATATTCTTTATAAAAGTAAACAAGATTTTTACTTTGTGAAAAGGAGATAGCAATAAACAGATAAGCGTGAAAGAGAAATCAAACATTATCTATATATAGCTTCTCTGTTTAACGACAATAGCGCCGTAAAAATCTGTAACGGTAACATTTAAATAGTGTTTAAGTAGAGAAAGTCAATTTAACTGGCTCACTACCAGTATTAACTGAAGGAGTACTGGTAGTGGTGTTTTCAGATACTTTTCCTAAATGCTTTAGAGCAATTTCTTCCAACTCTCTTCTAAAAGCTAGAATCTTAGGATTATCTTCTGAAATTTCAGTAGAAGAAGCCTTCTTCTCTTGTTGAAGGTATGTCAAGATCTCTTCTTTCTTTGAATTTGTGGAAGATTTCCTTGATTCAGCTTTTTCTTCAGTATTCCTCACAATTGAAGGCACTACAATAAGCTATACATCCTCATCGTTTTCCTCAGAGGCGTAAAAAATTGGAGTTTGTAAAGTACCTGCACTGTTAGTTACTTCTGAAACACCTGCATGTGGGTTAGCTTGATTCTTCAAAGATACAGGAATATAGTTCATAGAATCAGTAAGATAATCAATATCAAACATCCATCTATACCCTACTCCTTTGACATTGGGTTTATCTTCAAGAAAATTAACATGCAGATTTACTTCTACTCTTTTGGTTACTAAATTATAAACCCTATAGGCTTTGCTATTTAAAGAGTAACCAACTAAGAATCCCTCATCAGATTTTCCATCAAACATGCCAAGTACACTAAGAGTATCTAAAATTGTAACATGACACTGAAAAGGTCTTATGTAGCTGATAATTAGTTGATTTTGAACCCACAATACTTGTCCACGGCAATTTGCAGCACCTACATATTCAGCTTTAGTTGTAGAAGTAGCAACTATGGTCTATTTCTCTTGTCAATTTCCATGAGATAAGTCTTTGTCAAGAAATTGACAACCACCTATTGAGGATTTCCTGTCAGGTTGAACCACATAATCACTATCAGAGAAAGTTCCAGTTCAAAGGTGAATCTTTAGGATACATAAGCCAAATTGGGGTTGCCTAAAGGTATTTGAAGATCCCTCTTCACAGCTAGGAGATGTGACTTCTTTTAGATTGACCTGAACGAGAATAAACATAAAAACAGCAAACATAATATCTGGCCCTAGAGGCAGTTAGAATACATAAGAGAGCCTTTCATCGATCTATACAGGTTTAATCTACATCAGTCCACTCTCTCTTCCTTGTTAATGCCATCTTGGTTTTCCATGGAGTAATTGTTGTTTTCACACTGGAAAGATCAAATTTCTTCAAATGTCAGCAAATATACTTGTCTTGAGAGATAAAAAGACCAGTCTGACTTTGTTTGACTTGCAATCCTAGGAAGAAAATGAGTTCACCCATACAACTTATTTGAAATATGCCTTTCATTAAGGCCTTAAATTTGTCACACTAAGACTTTCTAGTAGAGCCGAAGATGATATCATCTACATACACTTGAACCAAGCTTGCATATCCTTCTTGTCTTCTTAATTAAATTAGTTCTTGTCAATGGTACCCCTTTTGTATCCATGCTCTTCTAGAAATGTTGATAGAGTAGCATACCAAGCTCTAGGGGCTTGATGAAGTCCATATAAAGCTTTAACAACCTTATAAACCTTCTTAGGATAATCAGGATCAACAAAACAAGAGGTTGAGAAACGTATACTTCTTCATCTATAGTGCCATACAAGAATGTACTTTTGACATCCATTTGGTATACTACGAATCCCATAAATGAGGCAAAAGCTAAAAATAGCCTGATAGCTTCTATCCTTGCCACATGAGCAAAAACCTCATCATAGTCAATGCCCTCCTCCTATCTGTGACCTTGAGCAACTAATATTGTCTTGTTTCAGACCACGTACTCTCTTTTTATCTCTTTTATTTCTGTAGACCCATTTTGTACCAATTACCTTCATTCCTTGAGGTAGATCTACAAGAACCCATACTGTTGCGCTTAAACTGTAAACAATCTCTTGCATTGCTTGAACCCAAAACTGTCATGCTTGTAGAGCTTTAGAAATCTTTTTAGGTTCCTCCTAAGATAGAAAACAAGCAAACAAACAATGCTGTTGATCTTTGTGATTGCTTCTTTGCTGCTTTTGAATATAGCTGAAAAGTGCATGAGCTCCTGATTTTTGCTGCACTTTGCTTCTAGTTTGCACAGCTGACTTAGGATCACCAAGTATTTGACTTTTTGGGTAAATATTGTGAATCCTAAGAGTAGGAGTGGGACTGACTTCTATTTCTGTTGGTAAGCTGTTGAAGTCAGTTACCACACCCTCTTCATCATAAGAAGCCTCATCAAAAATTCCTGTCTCAGACTGGTGAAAAATTTCGAGCTTTGGCATAGCTAAATCATCAGGATCAAACTCACTAGTATTAACTGGTTCACTACGAGTATTAACTGAAGGAGTACTGGTAGAGTTGTTTTCAGATACTGTCCCTAAATGCTTTAGAGCAATTTCTTCCAACTCTTTTCTAAAAGCTAGAATCTTTAGGATTATCTTTCTGAAGTGTTCCATTAGAAGAGACTCCTTCTCTTGTTAATGTTCTGTCATGATCTCCTCTTTCTTTGAATTTGTAGAAGACTTCCTTGATTCAACTTTTTCTTCAGTATTCTTTACAGCTAAAGGCACAACAATAAGCTCTGCATCCTCATCTTTTTCCCCAGAAGCATAGAATAGGACTTTCTGGGAGTTTGTGATGAACCTGCACTGTTAGGTTACTTCAAAGGCACGCATGTGGGTTTAGCTTGATTTTACAAAGCTACGGATTATAGTTCATAGAGTCAGTAAGATAGTCTTAAATCAAACATCATCTATATCCTACTCCTTTGACATTGGGTTTATCTTCAAGAAAATTATACATGCAGATTTATTCTACTCTTTTGGTTTACTAAATTATAAACCCTATAGCTTTGCTATTTAGGAGTAACAATCTAAGAATCCTCATCAGATTTTCATCAAACTTGCCAAGCACACTAAGTAGTATCTAGAGTGTAAACATGACTCACCAAAGGTCTTATGTAGCTAATAATTGTTTGTGGCCAAACAAAATGCTCATAAGATTTTTTTTTTTAAGGTTTAGTCACTCTTACCCTATTAAAAATATAGCAAGAAGTACTAACTGCTTCTGCCCAAAAAGTAGTTGGTAGGAGTGAGTCAGTTAGCATGGTTTTGGTGCCTAATTCAAGGTCATGTTCATTCTTTTAGCAAACTCATTTTGTGTGGTGTTCTGGATTTATATACTCTGTTTTATTCACTTTTCCACAAATTCAAGCATATCTCGTTTTATTAAATTCTTTGAATTATCTGATCTTATGATTTAAGGCTATGGACTAAGTGGTTTTTAATTGCTAATAAAAATTCTAAAAGATTGCCACTAGTTTCATTTCTTAGAGCCAAATTGAATACCCAACAAAATCTGGTACAATCATCAGTAATTCAAGGCGCAATAACTTGCATGATTAATGCTTTGTTTACAGAAATTAAAATAAAAAAAAGTAGGTCCAAAAGATCCATATGCAAAGGTGAGTATGATCGGTGATTAATCTTTCTAATTTGGCCTTGCGGGAGGCCCTGTGTTGTTTACATTTATGGCAGGCACAAATGTCATGTCATTTTCTGAAAAACATTTGAAGGTAGACCTCTTACAAGGTTTCCTCACAAGTTTGTTTAGGTTTTTAAAATTGGATATCGACCTAACTTCTGTGCCATGATTTAAGATTCAGTAGATGAGGCTTTTGCACATCAAACAGGCAAAACCTTTTGCGGGAGTAGGTGTCTTCATATCAAAACTGTACATATTGTGATGTCTAGGGACCTTTAGAAGTATCTGATTTTCATCAGGCATCTTAAAGTCAAAAGACACAACAAGACATTCAGTTTCAGTAACAAGACTTGTAACTTATTTTTTTTTGCCCTTTTATCCCTCATATTTGTGATATTAAAACAAAGGTTAATAATTTGCTGTCTGTTCACCAAAAACACACTATCAAAATCTAAATTACCAACTCTTATCCTTCCTTTACCGGTAATGTAGCCTTTGCTACCTCCAAAGGTAACAGATCCTCCATTGAATTCTTCAAAATCCTCTAGTTGATCCTAGTTACCTGTCATGTGCCCTGAGCATCCACTATCAAATATACCTCTATCTACCATGTTCTTGAGTGGATGATCCTGCACATGAAAAAGAGAAATTAGTTTCTCTTAGGGACCCAGGCCTTTACAGGCTTGGGTCTGCCTTGTGGACCTTTTGTAATCACAGTTCTAATTAAAGGTAGTCCACCATTACAATTAGAGTTTTGTCTAGTGGTTCTCCAATTATAACCTGCTGAGGTCTTAACAGCAGATCCCTAATCTCCCTTTGCAGCATAAGAATTAGACATATGTGTTGTATTTCTTGCAAAGGGTCTTCTTACAAGTGAATAAGAATTAGAAAAATGCCTTCTTTGATTAAATTGATTCACCTGTGGTGTTTTATGACTAAAGTTGTTTGAGATCTTGGTAGGTACTTGCTGTTTAGATCTAACAGTATTAACATTAGAATTAACAGTATTAACTCTAGGCCTAACAGAATTAATATTTGTCCTACCACTATTAATATTTGGCCTAATAGAATTAATGTTTGGTCTACCAGCATTAAGTTGTACTGGTCTAGGAACAAATTGATTAGCATGATTAATTCTGTCAGCATTAGTCCATACTGGTCTTGCCACCCCATTGCCAGTATTAACAACCCTTTGTTTATTAAGTTCAGCCTCTCTTGCCATTTTCTTTTCATGGTAATCAAAATCTTTGATTAAATGGCTTAGACTACCACAAACAAAACATTTCTTCTTTGTGAAAGAGTAACCTTCCCCTAGTTCTTGTTACTATATTACCATTCAATTCTTCTTTATATACTTGGGTGTTCTTGATCTTTGATTGGTTGCCTAGGAGATTTTATGTGTGTGACACAACTAGGTTCAACTTCTTTTGATTTTGGGGCAGACACACCTTTTTCATTTGTTGTAACAGGTTTAGACACATACACTTCTTGAGGTACACTTGAATTCTCTAATTCAGGATCAACAGAATGTTCAGAGGAAGTTCCAATAGATCCTTCACTGTCATTAGATTGACAGGTAGAATATTCACTGGATCTATCATCTGATACACTGGGTTCAGGCTCTTGGGGTCCCTTTTTACCATACACATACAAAGAATCATCAATTTCCTCTTAAGGTTTAGAAGTATAGTCCCCGGATAAAGGATGTGCAACTCCTTTGAAATTATCAGTGTTTGTTAACATAATCTTCTTCTGTACACTTAAACACAAAACAGTTTATTTCTTCTTCATAACTTAGGACCTCATTGTTTGATTGTATATCATACCCTAAGCCTATTTTACTGCTTGAAGTCATGCCTGAATTAATTAATCTCCAAAGATTCTTAGAAGAATCTTTCTCAGAATCAAATGTTTTCTGCAATTGTTCTTTTTCTTTAACAGCTTTCATTCTAATTCTCCTATATTTTTTAAGCTTTTCATCTTTTTCATATATTTCATTTGCTTAAAATGTAAGCTTTTCATTTAGATAAAGTCGTTGTGTTTGAAAAGTAACAAGTTAAGCTTCTAGTTTCTTAACAACTTGATTGTAGGCAAGTATTTATGCTTCTTGATCACCTAACTGATTCATTTGTTCATCACACATTGTTTTAAGGGTATTATATGAATCAAGACAAGTTTTAGAACACAAAGATACCTCACTACTGGAGCTGATAGCCATCAGTGCATGATTTGTCTCCTCATCTTCAGTATGTTCTCCCTAATTTACAATACCATCATCCATTATCGGCAAGCCTATCTGATTCTTCTCTTGCTTTCCTGCTTCTTGAGTGTTGATAAAGAGTCTCTTTCTTCTTTCCATCATGTCATTCCTTTGTTGTACATCCCATAGCAAAGTGCAGTGTGTGCAATTGAAGCATTCGAGCTTCTTTGGTCAAAGCAACAGGTGGTTTTTCCATCACCGAATCTCACCTTCCTGTTTTCTTATAGAACTTCTTCATTCGAATAGCAATCATTGCTATCTGCCAGTTTATGTCCATCTCTTCAATGTCCAAGTCATCAATCTGTTCCAGGTCTTCATGAAGCAAATCCCAGTCCTCTAATTGTTTGGCAAAAAGGGAATAAATAACTTCATCAGCAAAAAACCAAACAAGAGCTTCTTCTCTAGAGTATTGGTTGAAGAAAGTAGAAGGAGTGCAAGTATGTAGGCCTCAATAAACTCAGACTTACCTTTTAGTACTGCTTTCTGCTTTATGAACAAAGCAACATTTTGTGCACTTGAAGATGTTTTTGAGGGACCTTGGATTTCCTACTCAAAAACGGTAAGGTTATTGTACAGATCAACAATAGATAAAGTGTCAACATCTGGTTTAGTTCTCATAGTCATTGCCAGATTGGACCATGCTGAGGGCAAAGATCTGAGAAACTTATGATTTGCATCCTCAGTGGATACTTCAGTATCATGAGCTTCCAACTGTGAAGTAATTGTTGGATCTGTATATCCCTTTTTAACCCTTCTGAATGGATATTGTAATGCTTCAAACTTTTGTTGAAACAGCCTTCTGCATTTTCTTTGAATTTGCATTACCACCAAATCTAGTTCTGATGGCTTCCCAAATTTCTTTTGCATCATCCATTCCATAAAATCTTCTCATATGTTCTTTGAGAATGGCCATCGGCAAGATATTCTTAGCCTTCCTCTCCTTTTCAACAGCTTGAATTTCTACAGCAGTTAATAGTGGAAGTATTCGAATAACACCATCCTTTCCAGTTGAAATTCTCTTTTTGGAGTTTCCATTCAGAATTACCTTCCAAACTTCATTGTCAATGTACTCAAGGTAATGTTCCATCTCCATAGCCCATATATCATACTCCTCCTTCTTCAGAATTAGGAGTTTGATATTTGAGATAGCAGTTGTTTGAGGAATAACCTGTTGTTGTTGTTTAGGTGCAGCACCATTGTCTGATGCATCTTCATGGTTTGATGCTTCATCATTACTGAGATGTTGAGAAAACTTATCATTACCAGGTTGAGACATTTGTAAAGATCTGAAAGTGAGTGTTTGTTTGTGGTTCTAGTGATTCTTCTTACTCAGAGTCCCTCTAATGGCTCTGATACCACTTGTAGGTCCTTGGTCTGGGATCTATATAGCCTTTGTATGACAATAGTTAACTTGAATAAATCCAAATCAACTATGTGAGAGACACTGACTATGAATATCAAGTGTTAATGGGGAATCTTAACACAAGAATTAAGAAGAACATGATATAATACTAACTTCGTATATTGCTATTAATTTCTATTAGGCTTGAATGCCTAAACACTATGCCGTAGGGTTCCTTTTATACACCAAGGAAACTTTAATAGGCTTTACAAAATGTGTGAAAGGATAATGCATATCCTTTCCTAAGATATCTCCTAAGATATCTCTAAGATAACTATTACTATTCTGTTACATAAACAGACTTAACTAAAACAGACTTAACTAAACACAACCAGTTACTGACAGAACTAACTAATACTACCAGACTTAACTGTTATACTACCAGTATTAAGTCCTTTACAATATATTTCCCAACATCCAGACAATCAATACGCCGTATGGCATGGAGTGAATACGCGTATTGATGTCTGAGAAGACAGACTCGATAAAAATAAATAACATTTCGGGTTGTCTCTCGGGAAGCACTTTTGTTTACAGCAAAGTCTTTAAGTTAGACTTTTCTTCAGCTTCTCTTCACTCCATCTCATGTACGCTAATGTGCCCGCGTGTGAGCTATTCCTCTGTCCTCGATCTCGAATGTAATCGGGTCCTAAGTTCAAGACTCCTTTGTAGAACCCCTTAATCTTTTGGTATGGATGCGAGATTCCATTCTTCTTATCTTCATCACTTACCTTCAGTAATGGTGGGATCTTGTTGCATTGCTCATTAGTGTGGTGTTTAAACCTCGGATGTGATCGCACCATTTGGTAAGTTACTTCATCATTACCATTGTAAATGGTAATCATCCCTTCGAACCGTCTTGTTTTAATTCCAACTTCTCTTAAAAATGGTTCGCCAAAAATAACATCGCCCATTCCTTCATCACGATAAGCATCCATATCTTCTAAAACTGTGAAATCCGTCACAACAGAAAAGGTTCCAACAAAAATAGGCACATTCATTAAAGCTCCTACAACATTATTCCCTTTGTACACCATCTTATCTTTCATTATAGAATTATGAAACTCTTTGGACATCACGTTGACATACAAATAATTGATGAAGTTTGCAGTGTGTAAAATTCAAATCCTATATGCAAGAAAATCTTTAGTTCGTGAGTACAATGCTATATGGCTCTTCTATCATGTCACTATATAACTAAGGTAATCATTAATTTCAGTATTAAGTTCATCATCCCTGGTTTTAAATTCCTCAATTACCTCACCTTCCTTAATGGTGGGCATCAAATCATCACCTTGATATATCCTAAGCTCTAATGGTTCATTTAGATCATTTAATTCGATGTTAAGCTCTATTCAAAGGTCTAATGATCTATATATTCACCAAAGTCTCTCCCATAAAGCCTAGCTTTTAAAATCAAGCTCTATCTTTCTCTTAAACTTTGCATGTAGTCCGTCTTAATTAAACTATAGAAGGTTTAAACACTTGTGAAAATAATTTTTCTTCCCCGACCTTAAAGTAATCTTTCTTTTTGTAACCATCAATCTTAGCACCCGGGCGATTAGACAAAATGGACTTCCGAGGATCAAAAGGGCCACTTTGATTATCTCCGGGCATATCTAGAATTATAAAGTCTACTAGGAAAATAAATTTACCAATACCTACTAGCACATTTTCAGCTATTCCTTTTGGATATTTCACTATTCTGTCTGCCAATTCAACTGTCAACTTAGTGTGAGCTAATTCGCCTAATCCTAAGTTAAGGTAGGTCGAGAGAGGCATAACACTAACGCTAGCTCCTAAGTCAACAAGGGCATTATCAAAGCAAACATTATTAATAAAGCAAGGTAAAGTGAAACTCCCTGGGTCTTTCTCCTTTCGGGGTATGGAATTATTGATATGTGAAGCTTCAGAGTGAGCTTCCGAGAATTACGGTCCATATGATCCCTTCTTTTCTTCACAGTAGTACCCATTCAAACGACTTGGAAACAAAATCGTCGTTTGTCTTGTCTCGTACATGAGTGTACGGTTCTGTCTAGTGGATACGGCGTATTGGTTGGATCCAATACGGCGTATCGGGTATGAATCAGCTTCAATAGTAGTCGAAATCGACTTGACTTGATCTCTCGGGTTCGCTTCAGTAGAGCTAGGTAGACTTCCAAATCCTCTTTCCTGTAGTACCTTGCTCATTTGCCCGATTTGAATCTCTAAAGTTTTAATCGATGCTCCTTGGTTTCGAATGGCAGCATCCGTCGAAGCTCGGATTTCTTTAATCAAATTGGAGTTTTCTTCATGTCTCTTTGCTGATTCACTCATAAACTTGCTCAGGGTATCTTCCATAGATTGCCTTCATTCTTGGTATGAAGGATTCACATTGTTCCTTTGATAGAATCCCGGAGCTGCTGCTCTATATCCCCCTCCTTGAAAAGGTCCACCAAATTGCGTGTAGTAAGCTTCTTCGAGGGTTTTCCCTTCTTCTTTGAGTGGGCAATCTTTGGTGTAATGGGGTCCTTTGCATTGTTCGCATCCAACTTGAGCAGCATAGACTTTTTCATTCACTTTCTTGATCTCTCTTCCAAGATTGTTGAGTTGTGCTTGTATAGCTGCCAATCCGTCAGAAGTTTCAGTACTTCTTGACCTAGATGTTCCATTGTGCCATTTTTGAGAGTATTCAACCATTTCTTGGATGGCTACCTTTGCATCAGCAGCAGTCTTAGATGGTATTGCACCTCTTGAATCAAGAATCTGTCGAGTAGGAATTCCCAATCCATTATAGAACAAGATTACCTCCTGCATCTCTGTTAAATAGTGTTGAGGACACTTCATCAAGAGTTCTTTAAATCGCTCCCATGCTTGGTAAAGGTTTTCATCAGGTTCTTGCTGAAAGTTGTTGATTTCCTCCATTTTCTTTGCAGTTCGAGCATGTGGGCAATATTTGTTTAAAAATTTTATTTTAAGACCATCCCAAGTTGTAATTGAACCAGTTGGTTCGTTTCTTAGCCAACGGCTTGCGGCTCCAGTTAAGGACATAGGGAATGCTCTAAGCATCACTTGGTCTATAGTAATATTTAGAATGTGGAATAGATCGACGATCTTAAGAACTTTCTCAATGTGTTCGTTTGCATCTTCATGATCCAAGCCGCTGAAGGTGTTGGTACGTAGTTCTTTAAGAAATTGGCCTTTTAGTTCAAAGTTATCCTTGTCTTTAATTTTAGGCCTAGCAACTCCTAATCCATAGTCGGCTCGATTTTTGCTCATGTATTGCTCCATAGTTTCCGCCATTGTTTTTCGCAACTTCTTCCTCCGAGTTTTCTTGGTCAAAAAATAAATTGAAATCAGGTGATCTCAATTCGTCAAGACTTAGTGTCTTGAAGTGCTTCCTAGATGATCAAAATTCTCATTTCGGATCCTTGAAAGGTGTGAGTAGTTCGTTCGTTGAACTCCTTGTCACGCACTACCTGAAACAAGGGATAAACAATCAATAGGATAGAAAAAAATTTAGCACGGAAATCAAATATGAAAACTAAGATTCTGATTCTATTTCAGATGATCGATACGCTGTATTCAATAGAAGTTAATACGTCGTATTAATCTTTTGAATGAATACGCTGTATTACACAGAAAGTTGGATAAGCCGTATCCAATAGAAGTGGATACGCCGTATCGAGTTATCGACCAGAACAATGTGAGTTTTGTATTTATAGGGTCTGGAGTCGGTGTCGATATGGCGTATCCAATGTATTGGATACGGCCTATTGGAGTTTCTTGGAGTAGGGACCACGTTTGATATCTTCCAGAATATTTTATTCCCATATAGTTTGAATGCGTCGTATTGCCTTTCCTAGATACGGTGTATTGGTCTTGTGTCCTTTGTGGTCTTTGGTGAGTGCAGACACAGATACCCCGTATCTTCCTTGATGGATACGGCGTATTGGTTATCAGAATAGTAATCTTCGTTTAAGCTCCAAAATGCGTGCCTTTTAGTCAAGTTTCACCAAGTACTCCATAATTACTGTAATTCTCAAATATAAACGATTAAGTAACAATTCTTTGCAATAATTATACAAAATGGGTTAATTACATGGGATAAATGATGTTATAAAATAGACGTTATTTGATGTCATCAGGAGTGTATTTACAATGATTAAAAACTTTCAATGATCAAAATTTTCGTCTTCATATGATGTTAGTGAGAATGATGAAAAATAGAAAGAGATATTTGTGAGAGAAAAATAGAAAGAGAGAACTGAGAAATCGTATATCTTAATAATGAATGTTATATGGTCTTGTGCTCACAAGAAAGAATGCATCATCGGTAAAGAAAAAAAGAAAAGTATGCAAGAAAAGAAATGCCACCGCATACGAAAACAGACAGAGTGATTGTTCTAAATTCTCTTGATATTATCAAAATCTCATGATATGACGTCAAATTTTCATCATGGTTAACACAAACATTCGTTCTAAAGGAATTATTTTGGTGTATGTTGATTGAGGTCAATGGTGTAATTTAGTTACTCTCAAAGTACTCCTATGATCTTCCAGAACCGGAATTGATCTACCTCGGAGTCTTCCTTCCAATTTAGGAAAGTTAGGTCTAGGTGATGGAGTTTGAGGTGCAAATCAACATGTTTCGAATGCTAAAAGGACTTAAGAGATAAAGCTTTAAATGAAAAAGGGTGAACGGAAATGATAAATATGTCAAAAGTGACAAGAATATGATGAAGAAGAATCGAATGATAAGCAAAGACAAAGGTTAGAGTTGAAAAGTGAGAGGCTTATAAAAAAGATGAAGGGTGTTTCTCCTACACTATGATAGAAACCGGGTCAACTCATATGCTATCGGATTTCATTCGTTGATTTCTGGTATTGAAGTAGACATCATGGACCTAGTGATGCAATTGCACAACCCCTCCTAGCCACTCAAGTACTTCTCAAAAAGTATTTGTTTCATTCTCACGAAGATTAAACGCATAATCTATCGACTTCTCATTCCGAGAATGTTGGTATTGAATAAAGGACAGTCTGCTCTAGTCCTTGCTTACTAAAAGTGCACAAGAGTCTAGAGCTAAAATGATAATCAATGAAAAATCTGTAGGACACAAAAGTATGTTTGTATTAAACATCCATGATACAAAAGGTACATTGATATATGTCTTTGTGACATTGCATGTCTATGTGACAATGTTGGAACATTTATAGTGATATTATAAGATAGTATTCACAGTGATGAATGGAAATCTTACCAGTGCTAACATCATGTCAACGCTGAATGTAGGTCACTATTTGAAAATGATTGATTAATGATTCAAATTCGTGTTATCTAGTAATCTATGTGATCTAGGTGTTATGTGTTTCTTCGAAATTTGTTTTTGAAAACACAAAACGACATTTATTTGATTTTATCATTGAAAAGTTGTTTTTACACTAAGTTCACGAGATCAATGCTTATTTGAATTTCATGATCATATTTCCGCATCCTTATCACCGAGATATTGATTTGGTCATATTTTTCAAAATACCATTCATCGAGAATTTTTAAAGCATGATCTTGTGATGTATGAACTTCATGGTTAATGTTGAATATGGTTCTTACTCTAATAATTCTCCATTTCATCTTCTACAACATACAACAACAACGTATCTACCTTTCACAAGCATGACTACTTCAACAAATCTTATAATGACAAAAGTTGCCTTTCCACCTTCACGAGAATGATAGCAACCAAGTTTGTCAGTTTGAGGGAGCTTATGGGTTATTTTAGGGAGTATGTTTATTTATAAAAGGGAGAATGTTTTATTTGATTTCAATTTCATGGACTTCAAAGGATATTCTTCACCCGAAGCTTATTTTGGAAGCTTATATGATCATGATGCTCACGATGAATCATAATCATCATGTGGGGGAGAAAATATAAGCTTAGTATTGGCCAAATATGAGAGAGGTAAAGATTTAAGTATATTTGAGGAAAACATGTAAGGTACATTCATGGATATGAAGGGATAAGATTAACGCTAAGAATATATGGGACAAATCGAGATAATGGGCAAAACAAAATTGAAGTTTAAAGAAATCATTGTGTTATAAGTAGTTTGATCGAGAAGATATGTTTTATCTTCATGATTGGTAAGGATTAAAAAAATGAGAGAAAGCAAAAACAGAATGAGAAAATGTATATATTGTTGGTGAGGATTGAAAGAAAAGAGAGAAAGCAAAAACAGAATGAGAGTTATTTTGTTATTTTCTTTTCTTATTGATATGTTTCGAGGTTACATCATCAAATGATTAGAATAAGTTATAGTGTTTCATCAAGCTTAAAGATCAATCAAGAATACTTCAACATTATCATCATCGTCTTCAACAACAAATTCATTCAAGAAAAAGTCTTCAACAATCAAGATCACTACTTTAAGATTTAAAGAGATGGATATTGGATTGAGAAGGAGCTAAAAGAGTATGAAGATTCAAGGATAAAGTCAAAGTGTTCAAGTCTTCTACAAAGTAATACTCAATCAATATCATCATTCAAAATGTTTCATTAGGACCATTATATGATTGAAATCTACATTAAGATCAAGTTCAGAGATAAAAATTTCATACAAGCATTTAAAGAATCAAGTTGCAAAAGAAGATCAAGTTAGCTTTTGAGAATGTTGATTTTGAGTTCGAGAGTAGAGTTGATACCTTCAGAGATAAAGAAATCTATCCTATTATATAGGGGGAGAAAATTTTATATGGGGAGATATGCTACAAGGTCGTCCTCAGCTTTCACAATGAATTCTCAGTGTTTTTGAGCTACACAAGAAAGATATCCAAATCTATCATATCATTACATGGGGGAGATTGTTGGAATTAAAGATAAATTCTACATTTTGATGTAATAATAGAATATACATAGATTTAGGATCAATGTGCATAGAAGGAAATAGTGCAGGGACTACTATTGTATTTATAGTATACTTAGTTACATCTCTAAGTATAAATAAGGCATTAAGCCACCATAATGATGTAATCCTTCACACCAAGTCATTTTGTATCAATATCAAATGAGAAAAGGTTAAGAAATTCTCTCTCTAAACACACACACTAAATACACCTTATTTTACACACACTAGTTTATCAATCAAGATCTATTGCTTTAATAATTTCTGTCTTAGATTGCTGGAGGATATGTAAAGGCATTATTGAGAAGTTATGGGTTGAGATTATAGTTTAATTTGTTTTTATGGTTGTTTTTCTTTCTTTTTCACTTAGTGAGTTGTCTGCCCTTGACCTACCACTAAAGTGGCAAAAATTCTGAGTGATTAAGTGGTTCTTTGATCTTGTTACTGTCTGGTATTTTTTATTGCTATATGCTTTTGTTTGTTAGTTGTTTGCTCTTGATTAGTTGTCTGGTTTATTTGTTGTTGTCTGCTTCTGCTTGTTCTTTATTGTTCTTTGATTATATGTTATCATGGTTGTTGGTGAGCCCTCTGGGTCTGTTGAATTGATTAATAATCTTGATGCTGGTAATCCTTTGTATCTTTAGTCTAACGATAATTCTAGTCTGGATATTGTTTATGTGAAACTTGTTGGGGCTGAAAATTATAAGATGTGGGCTACTGCTATGAAAATTGCTTTAAAAGGGAAAAAATAAATGGGTTTTATTGATGGTACTTGTGTTAAACAAGAGACTAGTGCTGTTCTTTCTCAATAGTGGGAAAGGTGTAATGCTATTGTTTTAGAATGGATTATCGGGTCTTTATCCCAAGAACTGTATGTTGGTCAAGTTTATTCTGAAATTGCTTCTAAAGTGTGGTCTGATTAAAAAAACTTATGATAAAATAGATGGGTCTGTTGTTTTTAGTCTAATGCATAAAATTAACAATCTAAAACAAGAAGACTTATTTGTTCCTGACTATTATCATAAGTTGAACTCTCTATGGAGAGAATTTGACATCTTAACCATTTTACCTGCTTGTGTTTATGAAGGTAGTATTGTGTTAGAGATACGAAATTCCGTCTAACAATGAAGTTTCGGTCACTCGGAAAATGTACGAAAAATGTATAAGTTAATAGCTAGTTTGTACATGTTTTTAGTTGTAAATGGATGTAAATGTAATAAGCCCGACATGGACTATCATTAAGGCCTTACATGGCTGGCCATTTTAGTATAGAGAAGCTAGGGGTTTGGAGGCTATAAATAGATCCCTCCTCTTCCTAGTTTCATCATCCCTCACAAGCTACAAACCTACAACAATTCTTTCTTTTATACATCTTGTTCTTTAATATATATATCTTGTTTAATGAATGATCTAAAGACCAACAATTGGTATCAAGAGCCAAAGTGTTTGTTTGATTAATCTGTAAACCGATTTCATATACACCTTAAAGTTCTTTCGGATCTTCATTGATTCGTAGCTTTTATTGTGTATTGTTATCATTCTTGATTATCAAGATGGTGTTTGCTTAATCAATAATCATCACCACCATCTTGTTTTCAATCAAATAAAATCAAAGTCGGATCATTTTTAAATTCGGATCATAAATTCGTGTTCATACAAAATCTTTTACACGAATCATCACATAATTTATTTTCGGAAATAATTAATGTCCAATAGTTATTTTCGGATATAAATTAATATTGGCTTAAGTCAAACTTATTTTCGGTAATAATTATTACCAAAAGTTATTTTCGGATATAAATTAATATTGGCTTAAGTCAAACTTATTTTCGGTAATAATTATTACCAAAAGTTATTTTCGGATATAAATTAATATTGGCTTAAGTCAAACTTATTTTCGGTAATAATTATTACCAAAAGTTATTTTCGGATATAAATTGGCTTTGGTTTAGTCAAACTTATTTATGGTAGTAAGTTATTGCCAAAAGGTAAAAATTCAAAAGAGCCGAATTTACAGGCGAAACTGCACAGTTTTTTCCGAAACCGAAACCTAACAGAATCCGAATCCGAAACCAGAACTTCCGATACCTAATCCAAAACAAAATAATCAACATCACTCACGATCAGATCTCACCGTGAGTTCTGAAAGACTCAAAGTGCAGTGTACGGATAACACCGTCGCTCCAGTCAAATTAATGAGGTACGCACATTTAATGATACTATCTTTGAAACTGTGTCTCATTCTTTGTCACCTAAGGTACCACATGACCTTAACATCTCGAACATCTCAGATGACGATGGTTCTTGAAGATTTAGATCCCGTTGATCAGTACATTGCCACAACTGAATATAAGATGTTCCTACTAAGGCATCTCCTGACCCACCTTCTGATATCCCACCCTCTGCTGCCTATATGTTAAATACTTTATCTGAATTGACCACACAAGTTGAAGGACATCGTAAGGTTAACCAGAAACAAGCCCTTGTTAATGCCACCCTAACGGCCGAGCTTGACCGTTGCAAGCTCGAATTAGCCCGTCTTGAACATAACAAGGTAAAACTAGAAAATGACCAAGTCATACTTGCCCGTAACAAACAAAATGCCGAGCTTAAGCAAGAAACTGAGTCACTTAAGACCACCCTTAGGAATAAAGAGGCAACCATTGCTCACTTGACCTGCGAAACTAAAACTGTACTTTCAGAAAAGAAAACACTTGAGGATAAGTACCTTGAGGAGATTGTTTGTTTAAAAAGTGCTAACCAAGTTGCAACTGGTCTGTTACAAAAGTTTCAAATGCCCACCCAAACTATTCCTATGTTGTCCAAAAAACCTATGATTGCTTCAAGTGATATTCATAAAATAGGTCTAGGATTTAGTAACCCGTGGTATGGTAGAAAGGCTCAGTTATCCCAACCTGCTTTGTATGATGGCCATAGATTTTAAAACCGGCATGTTCGTGATACGGGCATGTTGGTTGACGAGACCTTGACCTTGAGGACTAAAGTCAGTCGTTGGAAAATGTCTCAAAAACCAGGGCATGTTAAACCCATTGACTATGCTAAGTTGAATGCCATGTATGACCAGTTTGTTCCTCAAAAGGAACTGTCCCGAGAACAGGCTTATTGGCTTTCTGCCACTGATATTGCTAGTCTAACTAGTGATCCTCCTAAACCTGTGACTCCTTTTGTTCGTACTAGTCCAGCAAAGAGTCAAGTACAAGATCAGTTATGGTACTTAAAAGCAGAATTTTCCCAATTCGATGAAATCATTAAAGAGAGAACCACACCACGCACAAACTATCTTCAAGGTTCATATGAGTTTTGTTATCTTAAAAAATGTTTTGATGAAGCTATTATACCATTTTATAACAACATCAAAAGTTTTCAAAAACTATTACCAACCTCTGTAATGAAGTAACTGAGTTCAAACGTACTTTTGACGAACTGGACATTGAGTATGAACATAACTTGCTTGAGAAAAAGAACATGCAAATAGAGAAGAAAAATCTGATGATTCTTAATGAGTACTTAATTTATGATAGTATTGCTAAAGATATCTGCTCTATTATGCTTGCTTCTATTAATGTTGTGCCCCCTATTTCTGATTGCATGGTCCTGAACTCAGATCTAGTTGCGATAGGGAACACAATAGGGTTCTTGAACTTGAAGCTGAATGTTGAAAAAAGCACAAATGATTAATGATTTAGAACAACGATCTGCTTTTATTCAAAATGATCATGTTAAACTACAGGTTAAGTTTCAAAATTACAAAGAGGCTATTCAAAATCAAAAGCTTTGCGATAACTCCAACTCCATTGCCTCTAATGTAATTTTTGAAATTAACAAATTAAAGGATCAGCTTCAAGGGAGAGATGAAACCATTAGGAATTTGCATAGCCATAAACATCATAATGTATGTTGATGTAGGTTCCCTGTAGGTAGCTTACTATATTGATTAGCCTTAGAAACGAAATATCAGTTAAAAGATACTATCTCATCTCTTAGGATTCAGATTGATGGTGTATAAGATAGAGATTGCTAAACAAAATCGACGGTATCTAGAACTGTCAAAAGCCAGTACCCACTCTCGCAACACATCTACTGAGAAACTTGTTTGTACATGATGAGATTTGCCAAAAATGAAACCCTAGTGTTGTGACACCAAAGTTAGTGGACTGGAGACACAGAAAACCTAAAGGTTCCTTGTCCCGGAAGTGTATGTGCATTCGCTCAAAGTATATCCCCCCACCAAAACGAGCTGATTGGATTCCACCGACCCCTAGGAAGAAGCATGTTACGTTTCAGGAACCTACCAGAGCCTCAACTAGACACACCAAACAAACAGCTGTTAATAACCATAAAAAACCTAACGTAAATGTGATTGTGTCTACAGGAATGAAACCTGCCGCAGGAGTGAGCAAAACCCAGTCTAAAAGTGATAACCAGAAGTCTAGAGTTTTGCCTTCTAAGAATGTGAGTGCCAGGAGAATAGAAGATCACCCTAGGAATTTGAATAAAAAGAAAAATGTTAATTCTTCTTTATATGTCAAACGTTTTGGTTATGTTTCAAATAAAAACGTTGTTTGTGGTGCTTGTGATAAATGTTTGGTTTCTTTTAATCATGATAGTTGCCTTATGATAAATGTTCCTTCTATGAATACTATGCATGCTAAGAAACCACAGGTTGCTCGTCCTAAGACGACTCCTAAGTATATTAGGAAGACAGATATTACCGTTGCTCCCAGAATTGTTCCTCAGTGGAAGCCCACTGGCCGACAATTCCTTTTGTGTGATATCTATGGCCCAAAGAAATCCTTGACACCCATTGCTAAGCCTTTAGAACTTTCCCCGAGTGTTAGTTCTAGTTCCCCTACTACTGTCATCTCTAGGTTTTCTGATTGTAAAACCTTGTTGATCGGAAGCTAGTTCCAAAGGGATTTCAGATTTATTTGCATGATAACTAACCGAATTCTTAGGAATCATTCACATGACATTTATGTGTTATTTCAGGATTTTAATGGGCATGGTTGATCCAACTTCTTTCACCAGGGAAACACAGGAAATACATTATTTACTTGTTCAAATTATGTGATGATATTTTATTTGCTTCACTGACCCTAAAATCATGTGAACTTTTTTGCCCATGAGTTGATCAACCTTAAGATGTCGGTGATGGGTGGGCGTTGCTTATTATATACTTATATAGCAACCCTAATACAGATCCTAACCGATTGCCTTGACCAGGCAAAGGTCAAATGTCCACAATGGATAAATACACAAGATAGATTCAATGATAAACAAACGTTTTCCGGAAGAGATATTCCCTGGTAGTTATTCCCAAACGCGAGGCTGCAATTGAAGGTAATCCTGGTTTGATGAGAAATTGAATGATGGAGAATACTTAGATTGATGGAAAACACTGATTTAATTACAACTAAATTAATTAAATAAAATCCTAAATTTAATTTCTAGGAAACAATATAGGAAATGGGGATCTTATAAAACTAGGGAAAAAAATTAGTTATAGGGAAATCCTAAAATTAAATCTATTACTAAAATACGGGGAACAGATCAGGTATCGGGAACCTTAATACTAAAAATTAAGAAAATAAGTGCTAAATTAAATTAAAAATCAAAATTAAATTCTAATTAAGTTAATTTGAAAAATAAAAAATAGAATAAAGGAGGTCGTTTGAATGCTAACGAAAAGAATCGGTACAACGGCACTCGGTAAAAACGGGTCTAAGATGAATTTTATAAAAAATTAAACCTATACTAAATGTTTATATTTTTCCTAGACACTAAATTACAAAAAGAAAAGTTTATAAAAAAAAGAAAAAATATTTTTTTATTAATTTTCTGATTTTTTATCGAATTTTAAAGATTTATACTAATTAAAAACTAAGAAATAGAAAAGACAAAAAATAAACGTTATAAAAATTCTAAAAAATAAACTAAATAAAGAAAATCTAACAATTCTAAAAATATAAAAATGCCTAAAGGTAATGTTTAAAATTAAAGTATTAAACTAGTAAAATGTTACCTAATTTAATTATTTAATTAAATTAAAATAACAGCTGTTAATTTTAGGGACTAACGGTGGGAAAAGATATAAGGACTAACGGGGAAACAACAAAACTAAACAAAGGGGCATTAAACTCTGGCAATTCATTAGAAATGGAATTTACACAAATGGTCCATGAGTTGACCCCGATATCAAAAAGGGTCCAAGTGCTTATTTGACAATAGTCAAAAAAGCAAACTTGTAGATGGCTTATGGGGGAGTAACTTTTGTTAAAAGCACCAAGTGCTGAAGTTTACTTAATAAGCCAGAAACTTAAGCTTTTGGGGCTGCAGAAGCTTATTAAGCTTATGAGCTTATTTTTCTTTCTTATTGGGATTTAAGCTGCCAAATAAGCTACAACTATGGGGGACAGTTAATAAGGCTAAGGGGAGTCCTAAATATAAGCTAAGGAAATCTAATAAGCCCTAAAATAAGCTGAAATCAATAAGCTAAATCTAAACAGTTTATTATAAAAACAGAAAAAGGGGAACTTTAAGCCTATAATAAGCTAACTAAATAAGCTTACTAACTAAAATAAGCTGCTAATCCTAAGAGATAAACCTATAAGCTATGTTTAAAAGCAATAAGAACCTATGGCTTAATATTAAATAAGCTAGAAAAGTTGGGCTATTTTATGGTGCTCAGCACCAGGGGAGGTCAACAGTGGGCATAAGGGCTTTTTTAGGCTTATGCAATAAGCACTTAAGAGCTTTTTACCCAAAACCAACCACAAACAGATTTATAAGGGATATAATGAAACTTATTTCCAAAGTTTGAGTTATTAATGAGGACTTAAACCTGCTGATATTAGGTGTTGAAATTGGGGGCTTACAAAGAAATGGGGTTTAGGTTCATTGACTTTTACTTGGTCAATTTAATTATGACAGAACTAAGGGTGTTTTATTTGGCTAGTTTATGACTTAAATGACACAACAAAGGTGTGCTTAAGCTGTGTCAACAGCTTAAGCTTTTAAGCACAATGTAAACTTATGAATTTTGGCATGAAAAACAAATGACCCTTAAAAACTTATTTTTAAATTAAAACTTGTGAGTAAAATGGCTTAAATGAGCCTACACACTCAGCCAAGAATTGCTGAGTGCCTTTGACCCATGGTGGTGCTCAATTCGACCCATTTTAAGACTAAACCAAACACTCCCTTAATATATAAATTTGGATTTTTTAGCTTTTTTTAAAAGAAATAAAGGGGTAAAACAAGTTTATAAGCTGAGCTTAACAACTTTTACACGTTTTTATATAAGTTTAAACAGATTTAAAGGCTTAAATAAGACTTTAAATTTTTGACAATGGCTATATCACAAAAACTCTTAACTTTTATTAAAACTGAAGATATTACAACATAAACTCTTGAAATTGAACTGAGTACAATAATTTAAAGCAGACTTAATTAAAATTAAACTAAAAAAGTAAAAACAGGGATTAAAAAATGTATGGTCTTCGGCTTGGTCTCTCTTTCTTTTATAGAAGTCTCCAAGCCTTCACTTGGTCTTGGGTTGTGTTTGCTGTGAGTGTACAAAGTCTCCAAAGCAATCCTAGCCCTCCATTCCTTTATACATCATCCTCAGCCATTGAAGGTCTTCGGGTTGAGTGGGATTGCCAGGGGGCATGGATTATAAGGTTGGGGTGAGTGGGAAAGGGTGAGGGCATTAATGGGGTGTACTGAGAGGGGATGGGAGGAGCTAGAAACCATGGGAAGAGGTGGTATGGTTTTGGCGCCAAGGTGGTTACGGGTACCCTGTTGCACGCAGGTTTAAAAGAAAAGAATGGGGAAGAGGCAACTTTGGCCCTCCATCTTTCTTTCTATTTTCATTTTATTTAAACCGAAATTCAGTTATAAACTAAGTTTAGAAAGTGACAGATTTGGTCCCCCTGTTTGTATAACAAAAGAATAAAGAAAGGTTTATGAAATTGCAAAAATGGTCCCTTTGGTTATAAATCAAAAGGAAGTGGAAGGGTTTTGGCTAATTGCAAAACCAGCTCTTGTGTTTGGTTTTTCTATTTTTCTTTTTAAAACAACTTTCAAACTTGGCATTTTTGGCCCTTTTCTTTATTTTTTTCATTTTTAATTATAAAACAAGGTTTTTAACATTTACATTTTTGGCCCTTGAGTTTTATAAAAAAGATGTTTTGGGCTTGGGTTTTGTGATTGGGCTTTTTCTTGGGCCCATTAAGGTACAGTGTTTAGTTATTGGGCTTTTTCAAGCCCAATAAGGTATGGAGTGGGTTTGGGCTTGCAATGGCTGAGATTGGCTGTAACTGGGCTAGGATTGGGCCTTCAAAGTCTTCACAGTCTGAAGTTCGTTCATTTTTATGCTTGGCGTTGTACTATTGTAGATTTATTAAGAACTTTTCTAAGATAGCTAAGTCGCTTACTGTCTTGACTCAGAAAAGTAAGACATTTGATTGGGGTGAGGAACAGGAAAGGGCATTTCAGACTTTGAAGGATAAGTTGTGTACTGCACCTGTTCTAGCTCTCCCCGATGGACCAGAAGATTTTATGATGTACTGTGATGCATCAGGCCTAGGATTAGGTTGTGTGTTGATGCAAAGAGGTAAGGTGATAGCTTATGCATCTAGGCAGTTGAAAACCCATGAGAAGAATTACACCACCCATGATTTAGAATTGGGTGCAGTTGTGTTTGCACTTAAGATTTGGAGACATTATTTGTATGGGATAAAGAGTGTTATCTATACCGACCATAAGAGTCTTTTGCACATCTTTAACCAAAAGGAACTGAACATGCGTCAACGTCGCTAGATAGAGCTATTCAGCGACTACGACTGCGAAATTCGCTACCATCCTGGTAAGGCGAATGTAGTAGCTGATGCACTGAGTAGGAAGGAGAGAGTGAAACCTAAGAGAATTCAAGCTATGAATATGACCCTTCAGTCGAGTATCAAGGATAAGATACTAGCGGCTCAGGAAGAGGCATCT
>BQNB010087961.1:0-27783 GCA_026074375.1 Tanacetum coccineum | reverse complement strand
CTCCAACCAAACCTGGGCGAATGACAAAGCCATATTCGTCCCCCCGCTTTATTGCTAACTGTTTTATGCAGGCTATTTAAAGATGGTGGTGGAGGTCCCTGATTCCAGCTGGCTCACAAGATCCATAGCCACATGCTCATACCCGACCGACAAACATAAAGACATCATGAAAGCTCAAGTACATGTTTCAAGACTTCCGCTACTCTGATACCACACATCTTTCTAGAAGTGTCGAAGTGTTAAAGTTAAAGAATTTCAAGAAAGATGCAACATTAAAGCTTTTCAAGAATGGTATGAGCATGTCGGTCCAGAAGTCACAAGTCCACAAGATGGCAAAATTACAAGATGGCGAAGAGATTATGCTTGGTTGATGATCTCAAGTTGCTCAAGATCACAATGTCAAATACAAGTTCAAGGAACAAGCTCAATCCTAAAGTCAATGATCACTACAACATATTCACAAGAGAAAGTCAAGAGTAAGAGCTAAAGACTAAAGATGAAGCATAGTATGCTAGGTTTAAAGTTTTGTAAATTGGAGTGACCTCCCTTAGGGGGAGATTGTTGGAAACACGAAAAGTGTCGGTCACTTCCAAGTTGTAATAGTCTTAGCTCGTAGTTTATGTCTTAATTAGATTAGTAATCTAGTCCGGCCCAAGACCCATGGGAAGCCCATTAGAACCCATGGGCCGGCCACTATAGGTACTATATAAGCCCCTCTCCTAGCCTTGGAGAGGG
Source organism: Tanacetum coccineum (assembly GCA_026074375.1). NCBI lineage: Eukaryota > Viridiplantae > Streptophyta > Magnoliopsida > Asterales > Asteraceae > Tanacetum > Tanacetum coccineum. The sequence goes on along the minus strand of BQNB010087961.1, from coordinate 27,048 downwards.
TTGGTTGTTCCATTTGTAACATTTTTTATAATACATTTCATCTATTTTTCCATCCTTTCTATCTATAACATCATAACCCACATCTCACTCTTGTTCTTGGTTTGATCATAAGATTACTAGTATTCTTCAAAGCTTGTCCGGGAGTTCATACCTGCTCTGGTTAAGAGGTTGCATACAAGTGTGGAGTATAGGAAGAGTTTGCCTGCCCCGGTTAGCCTATGCTTTACTGCCGGATGGTTAGGGGGACTTAGCTTGGGCAAGACCGAGGATCAGATCACACAGTTTTTATCCGAGGCTAAAGATTTGGATATTGAGGGGTCAAAATTGTAGGAGGAAAAACATCGAGAGCTCTTCACTATGCCTTATCAATATATTCAGAAGGTTGCTGACTCCTATGATCTTCCGATGAGTAGACTACTGAAAGTGTCTTCGGACGTTCCTCCCCCGTCTAAGGACGAGGAGGCTTCCTCCAATGTTGCTGCTGGGGGTACTGCTTAATAGCCTCCATCCTCCCCTGCTGACTTCTCATTTGGCATCATCACTTTACCTGCATTTACTTTTATCCATGTATGTTGAAGCACGATTTTCCTTTTGGTGTAATTTTGTATTCGGATGACATATCCGTTATTTTTTATGTTACTTAAATGAATGCCAATGTTTATTGTGTTTTGTTAGTCTTGTGGTGACTCAGTGATAGACACATGTCACAAAGTGATGCACACTTTAAGTCATCCGGGAATTACCCGGGAACCTAGCCCGAAGGCTCTGCCTTAGCTAATGAGGCTTAAGGGTATTTGAAGGGACATTGACTACGCGGAGTCACATTTTGTTTGTCCTGCGATTACCTAGTGCCGGACACCTGGATCGCAAAGTGACGGACACTCTTTTAGACATTGACTACATATATCTCTGGGTAGCTAGCCATCCGGAGGAGTCACACACACACTTCTGCCTAAGAACAAATATTTCGGAAAATCACCCCTCCTTCTCAATATGAGGAAGGGTCATAATTCATTAATTAATTAAAAACATTTTACATAAAACAATTTAGAAGGTTAATTGCATGCCATGTGCGGGGAACTTCCCGGTCAATCATGGTTGCTAACTTGTACGAGCCGTTGTCATATGCTTCAGTTACCCGGTATGGTCCTTACGAGTTCGGACACAACTTTCCATGGTTTTTGACTCGACTGGCTGTGTTCTTCCGGTATACGAAATCACTGACTTTGAATTGACGAACCCTTTTGTTGTAGTACTGCTCCACCTTCTTTTGTATTTTGCTTCCCGGATTGCCGTTGTCTCTCTTCTTTCTTGTGATAGGTCTAAGTTCAACCGCATTTCTTCCTCATTTTGTGTTTCGTTGAAGTGTATGGTTTGGTAGGTTGGCATTCCTATTTCCGCTGGGATAACAGCTTCGCTCCCATAGGTCAAGCTAAAGGGTGTTTCGCCATTTCTTGTATTTAACATCGTGCGATGAGCCCACAGAATGTTGGGTAGTTTGTCTACCCAGCCTACTATTTCCCTTCCTAGCCTTGCTTTGAGCCCGTGCATCAAAGACTTGTTAGCCCTTTCCACCAGGCCATTGGCTTGTGTGTGTGCTACTGCTATGTTCATTTGCTCGATCTTCCATTTCTCACACCAGCTTTTGAACGGATCATTCACCAACTACGTCCCGTTGTCTGTTACAATCACCCTCGGAAGACCGAACCTGCATATAATATTTTGCCATACGAAGTTCTTTACCTCTTTACTTGTGGTTTTAGCCAAGGGCTTTGCTTCTATCCACTTAGTGAAATAATCAATTGCCACAATGATGAACTTGAGTTTGCCAGGACCCTCTGGGAGAGGTCCCATAATGTCGAGGCCCCATTGGCAAAACGGCCATGAAGACATGATGGATGTGAGTCGTGTCTTTGGTAGCTTGGGAACTGGGGCATGAATCTGGCACACACTTATCTACTACTTCCTTAGGGTGCGTTTAGTTACAGGAAAGTTTTCTTAATTTTCTGTCTCTAGTTTTCTTAAGAACGGAGTAACTTTTCTTTCTCCAGGGAACCTTTTGAAAACTGGAGAACTCCAAATTCAAGTTCTCTGAATCATAGTTATGATAGGAGAAAACAGGTTTTCTGTTTTTAGTAGAGGAATTTCAGAAAATACTCATTTTGAACATGTTTTCTGTTTTCTCTGTGTTTCTAAGAAAACTTTTCTGGAAAACTCAACAACTAAACACACCCTTAGTGTCTCCATGCATAGTTGGCCAATAATACCCTTGCATCATGATCTTTGCTACTACGGATATTGCTCTGGCATGCATTCCGCACGCCCCCTCGTGCACTTCTCTTATTATGTAGTTTGCTTGTAACGGGCCTACACATCCTAACATTGGAGAGAGATATGACTTTTTGAATAGGACTCAATCTTCCACCACATACTGACCTATTTTCATTCGGAGAGTCTTAGCTTTGTTCTCGTTTGTCGGCCAGATTCATTCTTCTAAACACTTTATGATTGGGGTCATCCAATTATCTTCTTTTTCCTCCACAATCGTGCTGACCTCTTGATCGTCCACGGATTTTGCATTTAGAACATTGACTAGTATCTCTTTCGTCAGATGGTTGAAAGTGACCGAAGTTAGCTTGCTTAGCACGTCTGCCTTATGATTTTGATTCCGAGGAATGTTTTTGATCGAGAATTTCTTGAAGAGGGCTGCTTGCTCCTTTGCTTTAGCTAGGTATTTCTCCATCCCCTCGTTGCTCGCTACAAACTCACTGTTCATTTAGCATGCTACTAACTTTGAATCCACTTTCACATCTAATGCATGTACCTTTATTTTCTGTGCTAACCTCAGTCTGGCTAGCAATTCTTCGTACTCTGCTTCGTTATTAGTGCTTGGGAAGGTGAGCCGAATGGCGTAGGTGTATTTTGTACCGAATAGGTCAATTAGGAAGAGGCCAGCTTCGACTCCCTTCAGGCTTGACGCTCCATCCGTATACAAGGTCCACCCTTCCGGGTCTCCTTCCCCGGCAAGACTACACACTTCCACATGTCGGGTTCCCACCGGGACCTCATTAATAAAGTCGGCTAGTATTTGACCCTTGACAGCGGTTCGGGGAATATAGGTGATATTGTATGCCTCTAGTTCTACGACATATTTGGCAAGCTTTCCCGAGGCTTCGGGTTTGTTGAGTATCTGCTTAACGGGTTGATTTGTGATTACTTTAATAGGGTGCGCTTCGAAGTATCGACGCAATCTTCGGGATAGGTGGAGTAAACACAGTGCCAGTTTTTCCAAACGCCCGTAGTTCCGCTCAGCTTCGTGGAGAGTCTGGCTAACATACCGGATTGACGTTTGCTTGCCTTTTCGGTCAGCCACCAAAACACCGCTAACTGCGTCGCAGGACGTGGCTAAGTATACGAATAGTGTTTCCTTTTGCTCCAGGGTGGTAAGTGTTGGAAATTCCAGTATGAGCTTCTTTAATTCTTGGAACGCGTGTTCCGCCTCTTTAGTCCACCTATAGTCTTCTTTGTTTTCTTTGGTGATGTTTTTCAACGTTTCGAAGAAAGGAAGAGCTCGCTTTGCGGATCGGGATAAAACTCGGTTTAGAGCTGCCAACTTCCCACTTAAGCTCTGCATTTCTTTTAAGGTTTTAGGGGATCTGCATTGTCCTGCTGTATTGCTGTTGTCTTCATGAGGTTCGCCTTATGTTCCAGTGTCCCGTCGTGATGAATGCCTCGCAATAACTAGGAAAACTTTTCCCTCCCCTACATCGAACGAGCACTTCATTGGGTTTAGCTTCATGTTGATCTTCCTTAGATTATCGAAGGTTTCGGCTATGTCCATTATCATGTCCTGCTCGGTTTTGCTCTTGATGACCATGTCGTCCACATACGCCTCGAGATTCCTTCTCAACTGTGTTTGGAAAGTCGAATCAACCAACCGTTAGTATGTAGCCCCATCATTCTTTTCAGATTAAACCAAACGGACATTCCTTAGTAATGGCAAGTATGTCCCCTGATCTGTGTGTAGATAAGAAAGCAGATCTTCTTTCATCCTATTTCGCAAATTTGGTGAGGTGGTATCCCTTGTATGCGTCCAAGAAGCTCTTTAAAGGATATCCCACGACAACTTTGATTTTTAGGTCGATTTTCGATAAGGGGTGATAATCTTTTGGGCATGCTGCATTAAGATTTTTAAAATCAATGCACATTCTCCATGTGTCGTCCACCTTCTTTACCAAAATCGGATTGGATATCCATGTTGGATATTTCACCGGTATGATGATTCCAGCTTTCACCCAGACTTCTCTTGTTACTACCCTGCTTTTTTCGGTACCTAGGACTCTTCCCTTTTGCGCTACTGGCGAAACAAAGTTGTTAACATTTAGGGCGTGTTTGATTAGTCGCATGGGGACTCCCACCATATCCGATGGCTGCCATGCAAACACATCCATGTTATTATTTAGTAGGTGTATTAACTGTTCATGGCATTTTGCGGAGAATTGAGTGTCGATTGTTACTGTTTGTTCCGGGAACGCCGGATTGACCGATATTTTTTCTTCCCCTTCTGTGTTCGGGCCCTTTCGCTCTTCTTTTTCTTTTGTTTCTTCTTGTTTAGCCACCTTCCTTTCCGACCACCGGCATTCGTATACGGGTTCGGCTTGAGCGCACAGGGTAGCGATTCCTTTTGGTGTTGGGAACTTCATCATAGCATGCACGGTAGACAAGACGACCCTGAGTTCTCGCAGACATGTACGTCCCAATGTGATGTTGTAAGGAGAAGATGCTCGCACTATCGTGAACTTCATCATCACATTGCGGGTGAGACCCCCTCCTCCGAACTGTACCTCCAACTCGATCTTCCTAATGAGGACCAACTGTTCCCCGAAAAAGCCTACCAGCTCTGTTTGGGTTGGGGTTAAACGGGCTTTGATATCTGGTGACAGATTATCAAAGTAATGTTTGAACATAACTTGCATTGCTGCCCCTTGGTCCACGAATACCCTTCTTACCAAATATCCTTCTACTTCGGCTTCAATTATCAGGGGGCCATCTGACACATCATCGGTAGAGACCAGAGGAAAGGCGATGGGAAGATTCATCCATTAATAGGTCTGCATGTGCAAGGACTTACGCTTCAGCTCTTTGCCACTCTCTCGTACCATGTTAATCACCTTTCCCTTGCCATTATTGTTTCCCATTTGCCTTCCTATGTTGTTCCCTTTTTGCCTTACATCTTTGATTAAATGATTGAGCTTTCCGGATTCTAGAGCTACCTCTAACTGCTTTTTTAAGTGAAAACAATCGTTTGTGTAGTGCTCTTTCTTGCCGTGATATTCACAATACCTATCCAGGTTTTCTTTTCTCGGAGGGGCAACCGTTGAGGGACAAGGGAGGAGTTGCAATTGGAGTTCGGTGGTAAGTATTTCGCTAGGAAGCTTGGTGAGGGAATCTAACCTTAGGTGATTAACTTCTTGCCTTCGGTGATCGTGCCTTTTGTTATCATATCTTCTGTCCGGTGCTCGCGGAGGTACATACGGTTGATAATGATCCCTTAGGTTATAAGCATCCGACCTTGGAGGGCCATTTCCGTATGGATGGAGAGGAGGACGACTTCCTCTGAACTGTGTCGTTGTTCCCTTCTTAGGGTGTTCCTCTTTTGTCATTTTCATGTTTTTAAAGGCTTCCTCCGACTTCACAAAATCATTGACCCTTTTCATCATTTCGGTCACTGTCCTTGGCACCTGGTCGGAGAAACGTCTGGCAAGCTCCGGGCATTTCGAGTTGCTCATGAAGGATGATATTTGCATGACTATAGGGACATCCGGTATGTAGCCCGTCTCTTCGGTCCAACGTTCCTTGAAGTCGGGAAGCGTTTCGTTGGCTTTCCTAACGATCTTGGAGACTTCCGTTGGATCTTTACAACACTTCCGCCTTAAATTAAACCTTTCCACAAACGCTTCGCGTAGATCTGTCTAATTGTCAATACACCCATTCGGCATGCAGTCAAACCATCCCCTAGCTGGTCCGTCTAGGGTTTACTGAAACATTCTGCACCACACAGGCATTTCCCATTCTCCTTGGTTTGCCGCTCCTACGAAGCAAGTGATGTGATCATCCGGATCGGTGGAGCCATCGTAGATCTTCAAATTTGTTGGTGTCCGATGATTTGGGGCTGAAAATTCAATGATCCGTCTGCTGAATGGAGACTTGAGTACTTCTTTGTAAAGTTTCCGAAGGTTTTCGGGTTCTTCGTCGTTTTTCTCTTCGGGACCCCCTTCATTGTCGAAAGAGAGACGGATGGGCCTTACCAAACCTGTGGGTAATTCGTTGTGTAATTGGACAAGGGCGTTAAGTGAGGATATGTGGTTAAGGATCTGATCTTGTAAGTTGGGTGGGTTATTTGGGTTACTGCCAGTAGCAGTTCGATTCACCGGTGTGGTTGGATCGGGAGTAGGACCTGTCATTCTGAGTTCTTGGCAGTTCAGAAGTCAGGTCTCATGGATGGCGCCAATTTGTTGAAGCAAATTCTTGGTCCGGTGACTTTCGGGCTCTCCGAAGATCCCTCCGGTCACTGACGAAGTATGAAACCTACACACAAGGAAACAACACGCATTAATCTCGCCCCAGGTGTGACCCCGAGACCAAACTCCGGCGTGAGAGTAAGAGAATGGTCTAATACAGATGGAATAGTATTGTCAGAGAATGATATTGTCAGGAGAAAAAACATAGTGAATGATAGAATGTCTCTGGGTATATATACTACCCAGAGCTGTACCTGATTGGTGATGTCACGGGCCGTTGACCTGGGCTCTGATGTATGACTGACATACGAGGGGACCATCAACTCAGTGTGTCAGAGACAGAGTCAGACTTGGCCTTTAGGATGAAGACAACCTGCGGAGGAGCGCACTTCCTGTGTCATCTTCTGGCCATGTTACGTTGCTTTCCAGGTGTGTCGTTACCTACTCTCCGACTATATATTCCGGTATGTACTTTTTGGCGTATAGTGATGTCCGGCATAATATGTCCGACACATACACGAACATTGATGATCAAACTAAGACTTCTACTTCTTTGATACTATTTGATCGCGAAGTTACCAAAATTATTGGTAAATCTGCTTTTAGTTTATATGATTTGTTTCCTGACAACCGAGACAAAATTTCACATGATTTATATGACATAGTTGAAAAACAATAATTATTTAGATTACCAAAGAATAACCATGGCACATGTATTCATGCGGCTAATATTGTGTCTTGCATTTTAAATGATCATGTTCTAATCAATGTGTTCAATGACACAATGACATCACAGTCGGTAAGTATTTTAATTTAAATCACATGCAATTCATTTATTTCATAATTCTAACAACTCAACCTAACAAGTTCGTTTAACACGTTTAGCAAAAGGAGATAGAACCTCAAATCAAGTAACCATTGGAAGGACACTCAATAATGCTGAAATACATCATTGAACCATTGTTTTTTATGCTTTCATATTGGTCTTTTTTTTGGCCAGAATTATTATTTTACCATTTTTTACGTTTTCTTGGAGTTAATCGAATTAGGCGTTTGATTTTTTATTTGGAGTACTTTAATTTAAAAGCATGTTTGTTGCTTTTTATTTGGTGTAGTTTAAGTTTTATTACATATGATTTATTAAAATGCAGCCGAAACTCACATTATTCTTTTATAACTCTAATATATCAAAGTTTGTGCATTTTGCTATAATTAGTGAACCTTGACACTCAAAATAGCGTTTTACGCTTTTTATCAATTATTGAGAAAACCGTCCATCAAACGGGAAGAGACCTAGTATACAAAAACATAAAAATAAGGACCCGTTTGGTTGGAGGTTGTAGGAGGGTTTAGTATTAAAGATGATTTCAAAACTTTGTTTGGTATGTGACATGGGTTTTAAAAATGGGCTTCACAACCTCCAACCCTACCATACTCAAATCATGGTACTATGGGTGGGTTTTAGTAGATTAAGGGACCAACATTACTTTTCTCTCTATTTCTCTCCACTATCTACATTTAGATATAACAAGCATGATTACATGCGCGTTGCTGCGGGGCGTTAATTCTCCGCGCGTTGCTGTGGGACGTTAATTTTTTTTTTTTTTTGTATTTTGTATTTTGTGCGGGTTTATGTTTTCGGTCTCATGTTTAATAGTTTGTTTGTTTTTTCTTATACGGGCTTATGTGTTGGGCCTTATGTTTAAATGTTTTTTTTGCTATGGGGGAGGGGGGGTTTAATATAATTTTATGGGATCACGTGTGCCTTAAACGACGTCCGCGTTGCTGCAGGGTGTTTTTTTTAAAAAAATATTTTGTGCGGGTTTATTTTTCCGGTCCCATGTTTAATAGTTTGTTTTTTTTCTTATATGAGCTTATGTGTTGGGTCTTATATTTAAAGGTTTGTTGGATCTGGGTAAATATGTGTTATATATTTGGGCTTATGGTTTTTAGTGGCGCAAAACGACATCGTTTTGATGCCATTTTTAGTATATATATTAATGCGAAATCTAGAGTTGTACGTTTGTGACCCCTGTCGATTATTTTAAAGTTATTAGGCATCGAAGATATTTTCGCAGATATTTTTTGATCTGAATAAATCGGTACTTTTGTAATATTTTTTTTGGGATAAAGCCGTAGAATACCAACGAACTTTTCAAATTTTATCGATTTGGTACATGTACTTCAAAAATTATCGATTTGGTACGTGTACTTTTATAAAGTGTTATCATTTGCACATTTTGATGACGTGTCATACGTGATAGGCTGACACGTGGCACATCAATAACGTGACACATCATCAAAATGTGCAAATGAGAACACTTTATGAAAGTACACGTACCAAATCGATAATTTTTGAAGTACACGTACCAAATCGATAAATTTTAAAAATTTCGTTGGTATTCTACGGCTTTATCCCTATTTTTTTTCCTATTAAAAAGCACTCTGGTTAATTTTTTGGGGGGCCGTGTAATACGATGTTGAAACGAAACTAATGATCCATATGAGTTTGATGTATCAATCTATTTGGGTCCTATGCTTAATTTTCTATTTGGGCCGTGTGGTTAATTTTTGTTTTTGGGCCGTGTAATACGACGTCGTTCAACCTACATTTAGGATATGTATATAACGAGGGGTAATTACCTCGCGCGTTGCCCCAGGAGTTAAGTTTTTTGCATTGTTGTTGTGCAAGTTTCGGTTTGGTAAATATCAATATTGGTCTCATTTTATTCGTGGTTCAGAAGCATTTATGTCCGTATATTTTTTATTTAAAAAATTTATGTAAAAAAGTTGCGAATAAAAGAAACTTGAGGGGCCTTTTTATTTTATTTTTTAAAAATTTATATAAAAAAGTCGTAAACAGTTAAAAGTTGAGGGTCCGTTTTGTAAAAAAAAATTTTAGTTTGGATCAAATTTTGGGCTAGTTTTTGGGCTGGTACTGTAGCACTGTAGCAAACACTGTAGCTTCTACAGTGCCACCGACCATTTGTAAAATGTATTATAAGGTAATCAATCTAATATTAAATGTAAATATAAATATATAAATTTATAATTTATCTTTTTATAATATATTTTTTTTCTTTATAAAATTCAAAATTAAATTCAAATCCAAATTTTAATCCTAATCCAAATCTAAATCCTAAACCCGGAACCTAAAATATACCCATGCATAAACCCTAAGATAGTAAAAAAAAAAAAAACAGGGTTTATTTGATTGAGTTAGCGAGTGGCTATGATGCTGAATTCTGCATTTCATAGTTTGATCAAATTGAGAGGTAGAAACAGTTTCCGTCGTAAACACCCTTTTTCAAATTTCCAGTTATGTTTCTCTTCTTGTTCAAATGATGATCTTCCTCAATCGTTGGATGATGCCTTGAATCTGTTTAATAAAATGAAACAGACACGACCTCTGCCTAGTGTTGTTGAGTTTAATCAGATTTTGGGTGTTGTTAACAAAGCCAAACATTATTCTACTTCACTTGATATTTTCAAACAGTTATGTTCCCTTGGTGTTTCTGTTGATTATCACACTATCAAAGCTCTAGTCTTCTCTTGCTGCCAATTGCGTCGCACCAATGATGCTTTTGCGGCCTTAGGCTGGAATTTGAAGCGCGCAGGTCCTAATATTCATGATGTCCACACTTTTACTCAACTCTTAGATGGCCTCTTCCGTGAAGATAGGATTCATAAGGCACAAGAGTTTTTCAACAACCTCATCAAACATAATCTTTGTCAACCGGATTTACGTATGTACAATGTCATGCTTCGTGGGCTTTGCTATTTCGGCGGTCCTTTTACTGTCAAATGGGGTACAGAAAGGGTGGATAAGGCTCTAACGCTCTTTAATGAAATGGGTAGCATCTCACCGGATCTCTTCACTTACAACTTGTTGTTACTTGGTCTTTGTCAACTAGATAGATGGCAGGAAGCCTCTATGCTGCTGAAAGAATCCTTGGATAAAGGCTTTTCTCCTGATCATGAAACCTTAAGCATATTACTTCAATCTTTCTTATCCGAAGGCAACATCCATGAAGCTCACCTTGTCCTCGACATGATGCACGAAAAAGATATTGTTCCAAACCTAAAATCACTCACTAAACTTGTAAAAATTCACTGTTTGCATAATGACATGACCAAAGCAAGGTATTTTTATGATTTAATCCTGGCAAGAGATCTCGTCCCTCCTATTGATACTTATAACATTTTGATAGAGAGCTACTGCAAGCATAACCTGTTGGACGAGGCCATGCTTATTTATTATCAAATGAGCGAAAAAGGTTTCAAACCCAATGAACTCCTTTTCGACACCATGATAAAACGTTTGTTCTGGGCTGGGCGTGTTGGAGATGGACACAAACTTCTTGATGATATGCGTGTACAAGGTCATGTGCTGCGTTCAATTTCTTACAGAAGGATTCTAATGACTCTTTGCATCCAGGATCGACTGGAAGACGCGCTCTCTTTCTTTCATTCAGTGGGTGATAGCAAGCTAAACTCTGATACTCTTGTGTACACTAACCTTATTGAGGGTGCTATCCGATGTGGGAACATTAATGTTGCAAGGGAGCTTTTCAGTGCCATAAGTGTTAAAGGTCTGAAACCTATTAACTACACATATACTCAGTTGTTTCGTGCTTTTTTTAAGGAAGGTCTTCTAAATGACGCAAAAAAGTTGTTTAGTGAAATGCAAGAGAGTGGTTGCGAGCCTGATGACTTTACTTACCGTGTTCTTCTCAGAGGATATCTACAGTACAATCAATATGATGATGTAGCGAAGCTTTTACACTCGATGGATGGAAGTGGTTACTATATTGATTTTACAACGACGACATTGCTACGTGATGCAATAGCAGCCGGATCACTAGATACCACTATGTCAATGTTGATTGGCAAGCTTGCGCAGACAGAAGAGATGGAGGACATTCCTCATTTTGCTGCCTAGACAGCAGTCTTTTAGAGAAAATGAAAAATCGACTCTGTATTCGAGTAATTAACTAATTATGGGGTGGGATAAAAAAATAATGTAGCTACGAGATGTAGGAAGTAGATCCGTCATACGGAATTTGCATTTGGACTTCATTTGCTTGGTTAAACCGTAGCTTTGATTACTATGCAAACTCAGTAGGAAGAGAGGCTTCGTGAACATCTTGCTTGTGCCTAAATGCAGGTATGTCAAGAGTCTAGTGCCGCTTCTGGAAGCTGTATTTTAGACATTATTTCACTAAGGATAAAGACTTGTAACTCTGTTAAAAGGCATAACAAGCCAAACATTACTTTTCACTCGCCCGCTGCCCTTTAATCCCTTCCTTCTAGTTTTTATGGTATTAGTTTTTTATTAAATTATTTTGATTTGATTACATGTGTGGCAAATGAATCTAAATGATTGGCCGGGCTGTTTAATTTAATTTCTTTTCACGCAGAAGGGTGTGATGGAAATCTATTCTCAGTAGTATTCATAGGCATTTTTCTCTTTTGTTATCCATTATCCACCATCTATTCTAAAATTTTAATTAGCTGTTCGAGACTTGAGACCTCTAAGATGTTAGATAACCTTTTCGACCGATTTCGACCGTTGTCATCATACTTTTAGGCAATTGTGTGACATATCATCATACTCTTAGGCGATTGTGACTATAACGTTGGACTCAAGAGAACCACCCGAGATAACACTATTAGAGATTAGATTATGTTTTAGTATAGGCGGCCCAAGCCCCATCTGTGAAATCATATTAAATCAGCAGCAGCTAACATGTAGTGAAAAAACGTGCATGATATCATGATCAGGAAGTCTTATAGTCCAAAAATTTGTCTGTAAGCCTTCGCCCATGGGCTAGTTAAACATACAACATATTGTAAAAGCTTCAAATGGATTCTACCTCTCTTTCATATGATTCTCAAAAAAAAAGTTACAAACTGTATAAAGTAGAAGTAGACAACTAGTATTTTGCCTGTTTAAAGCTCGGGCTTCAATTGACACATAACTAATGCTTCATTTGAAATAAAAGCTTTTCATGTCGTCACCTCTATAGGTTGACCTAATGGTACTTTGGACACATACGGGAAGCTAGCTTTACATAAATGAATACTCAAGCATCGGTGATATTAAAAGGTTTGAAATCGTAAACCAATCGTAGGTAACAAACTAATATTTCTTTTTTAAATGTACAATGTGGATGGTTGGATGCCTCATACTTGGAACTAACAGCATATTATTCTGCAGTCACTTTGCTGCTCTAGATCTGGCAAGCAAATTCACCATATTTCTTTTTTATACGTTATGAAATAAAATGAGTCTAACACAATTTTTTTAGTATCCCGTGAACAACATAGGGGTTACCTTTTATAACTGCATTCTTGAATCCTGATGTTTTCTAGTTACTAATCAAAATATTTGATTATAAACAAATCGCAATTTAATGTCGCCACAACAATTATACAGTGTGTTCTGGAGTTTTAGTTTAATTTTCATGTGTGCAACCTTTTGCTACCAATATAACAGCTATGAGCAGTGAACAGATATGATGCAGAATGAGTTGAAGATATAATGCTAAATGAGTTGTTCCAAGCATATGCTTATTGCTAATTTTATCAGTTGCTAGCTTTCTCTTTGTGTATTTTGTTCTTCTTGATACATGAATCATGATGTCTCACATTTGATCAAGTTCATGTCTGGTATGACTTTCATATGTATGATATTGATGTCATAGCTTGATCATAAGTGTACTTTTGTAAGATTAGCCATGTATTAGGATTCAGCACAGAACTATTAAGACAGTTTAGACATTGCTTTTGTAGATCGCCCCTTAGAGCTCCGCCCTCACTTTCTTCACGGCGTTTGTATACTGAATCACCATATATGTTCTGCTGCATGACGGGTTGTTAGCGTCTTGTTCTATTTAATTACTCTGTTGCGGGCTGTTGAGGGAATCACCATTCATGACCTGTTATTTGTAGATACTGAATATGAGTTTGGCATTATAAGCTAATTAAGCTCATTATTAAAAACTGATTTGACCAATTGGCGTTGTAGATTTATAAAATTCCAAAAACGGGTACAGAAAAAGGTGGTAGGTAATTGAAAAAGTTTGGCGTGCTTTTAAAACTGAACCATTTAGACCCAAACAGTTACTCACCCCGTGCTGACTCGTTTTGGTATGTATTTAAAGATGTTTGCAGCTATAAAGCATTGCATTATAGAAGTACAATCACGCAAAATCGGAAGAAAAAATGCACTCAACATGTGAAACTTTTGTCTCGACTGAATGACATCTTAATCCACATAAACTGCAAAACCGAAACTAGCTTAAAGGTCTATTTTTGTACACTCAGTGAATAATCTACCCAATAGCCTTTTGTGCACTTCAATGATTTAAGACTAACATAAACTGCAAAACTGAAACTAGCAACACCATTCCATAAAAAATATTTTATATCTTTCGTAAGCTCTAAAAACTACCTAGTCTACAACTCAAGTTACAGTTACCGGTAAGAACAGGCAACACTCATATCATTCTTGACCGGCTGTACATTTGATGCCTACCGGCTCTTAAACTAGAAAACATGAGCCGAGTCCTGTAACTCTTAGGTGTCGTCTGTAAAAACTCTAAATAAAAAATCTTTAAATCGTTTAGAATACAATCTCGGGTCAACAGCAGAGATGGAAGTAGAATCATATTGAAATGATTTATATGCATGCTCAAGCTTCTTACTTATGTCATAATCTTGTAGTATATCTATTATACCGAAGAAAAGGATGACATCACACATTTCTCCGGTTGGTTCTCCAACTAGTTGAGTTTCGTGACTTCTCACTGTGAATTCAACCCGTGATGGCATGTTAATGCCTAGCCGTTCACATGTCCACCTGCAAAATTGCATTTGTTCATGTTTAGGCCTGAAAAGTTAGACACTTGTGCTTAATTTTACAAAGAGAGTCATTAATCTTATTTTGTTTACTAGAACTTATTTCATATTTTTGGTTGTTTATTAAGTAGAAAGTATAGGTAACTTTTAGTCTTTCCACAAGAGTGAAGGTGGCGATCTGGACTCATTTGTAAACGAACGGGTCCATCTTGAGTTATAGATTATCTCTTACGGGTCCAATTGGTAAATAAATGATTCAGCTAAACTAAAACGGGTCAAATGGGTTAAAGTTCGCTAGCAGTGTACTGAAAACGTAGAAAAGCTTCTGAATCGTCCTGTTAAAACAAGAATTACAATTTATAAAATAAGGAAAAGAAAAGACAAAAGAAGTGCTCACTGTTACCCGACTTAGTTCATCAATAGGAAAAAGTAGCCCATTTTGACCTCAATCCATGTCGATCCGTTACCCAAAACGCCCGACACAACCATTTAGCTACCTCTACCAAGGAGTTATAGATGACATTTATCAAATTTTTTACAAGTTCGTAAGTTACCGTGCAGGATTGGGGGGAGCATCTCCATCTGTTGAAACTCTAGGAGTTGAGCCTGTGCTATCAAGTTCGGCCTTCCCTGAAAAGAGAAACAATAAATCATTACCTCATCCTCTCCATTTATTGACCAAGTCTGTTTGTATGTGTGAGTATGTAAGAGAGATTTGTGTATTTTACCCTCAGTTGCTTCCCTATTAGATTCTTGAAAGCTAATACCAACCAAGAGACTGTAGTCCATAATTCTCTCTTGTTCAAGAAAGTCACAGTCCTTGTTCACTTGACTGCATCAATTACAAACCACTATAGCTTATAGAATAAACAAAGTAAGGTACTTAATATCAAATGGTGTGTATCATTCAGATATGACACAATTTACATTTTAATATTTCATGTGTTTTTCTTTCTATGTGAGCTTGTGAAGAAACCTTGTATGGTTTCTTAATAACTGTGACCGACTCATGTTCCTACCTCTAATCTTGATTCAGTTATTAAGAAATCATGTGGAGGTGCTGCACAATTCTTGCAGAGTGTTTAAAAATGAGTTAGGAGGTTATATGCAGTAAAATTAACTGTGGAAACTCGTGACCAGTTCCATCCGCTTCCTTTGAAGCAATTTTTCCATCTTGTGGAATAAATAACTGGAGCTGGCCATCCATAAATACATGAGTTAAAAATGCCACCTCTAATGATCAACAAACGTGTGATTGAGAACAATCAATGTTTCCTTAAAACAATTTTTTTTATCTCAATAAGTGCTTTTATCGCAAATTTTCAAGTATTTTGGTTATTTGAGAACAATCAATGGCTACAAACGGCAATAACTCTCAAGTATTATGAACTTTGATAATCCACCAGTAACTAAATGGGATGGTAAACCTCTTCATTTAATATGGGACGCGAGTATTTCTTAAATTGTTTTATTTTATTTTTTCTGTTTTTTGTTCACCAACTAAGTTGAAGACAAGCAATGATACAAATAGGATAGATGACACTTACGACCATAAAATGAGAGAGATAATTTAATGTAAAGGCATACTGATTCCCTAAAAAGGCTAATGAGAGAAGTGGGTATTTAACTTTGTTTAATCAAGTATTCTACGATAATGCAATAAATTTACCTGCAGAATTCCTGGAACCAATCTTTCTGCAACCGGAAGATAAATTTGAGATCAAGATCCTTTAATGTGGTGTTTGCGTCAATTTCCGTTTCGGGCTTATCTGTTATTCTGCCATGGGAAGATCCTTTTAAGTCGAAGCGTCTGTGAATAGGTACTTCGGTACATAGCAAATTTCCCATTATAACAAACCGAACCTGGCTCATGAATCAAAATGTATAATAAGGGCAATAATCATTGACCGGTTGAAACTAAATCTTAAGAATCACAGTATTTTTTAGAGGTGCTAAATTTGGGCAGGTTTGGAAATAATTCAAAACGGGCTATTTTCTGGTACAGGTCGGATTGGGTTGACCTGAATCACTTTTTGTCAAACATTCTTAACATTTTAAGCTTTTGAAAAATGATAAGTGTATTGGATGTGAATAAAAAGACTGTATTGTTATTGGAAAGCTGTCAAATGAAATTATTTAGCTTGTTTAATGCTTCGAAATTTCACTTTGGCGGCGAATAATCCATTTGACCTGTTTCCTTTTTAAGGTCTCTCATACCCGTTTGACCCATCACATATAAAGCATAACTAGGAATGACATATTCATAAAACAAATGGTTGAAACTGCCACCTCTAGGCTCTAGCAATCTTTTAGTTTTACTCGATTATACCTTCTTTTGGATAGGTCCACTCAACTTCACACAATGGAGTCCAAAAAACTTTGTCACTAGGGTGTTCTCAAAGGATTTACAATGCTCAAAATATGCTGGAAGCATTCTTTTTAGAACCTGAAGTAGTATTCATTTATGAATACTATTAGATTCTGCTTATTTAATTATAAGAAAGAAGTAAAAGAAATTGCATTAAATTGAAATCAACTCACTTTAACTTCTGATTTTTTCATTGTCTTGATCATGTACTTGTCATCGTGGGTCAAATAAAAAAAGCTTCCGCTCTTTCCAGGAGAGGAGAGCTCCCGAAGAGCATCGTTTCCACATATAGATAGCATATAATCAGCTGGATCCACATTAAATAATTTCCTAAGAGTCCTGAAATTATTGTGAATGAGAGAAGTTCGTCAACTCAGAGGTAGCAATTTCAACCTGTTTTATCTAAAGAATGGGTTGATTTGGGTGGTGTTTTCTCTCAAACAGGTCAAATGGCTCATATCAAACTATTCAAACTATTCTTAACGAATGAGAGAACACGTCCTAAATCATTTTATTTCTTAATACAGATATTGTTGCCTTTTTATGGTATTAATTAGCAGAATAACTATTTCTAAACCAGCTGAAAACGGACCCAAAAAAAGTGTTTGCTGGTCCATTTCGACCTGTAATAAAATTACCTAGTCACCCAAACCTAATTTGACACATTACCCAACCAACCTAACCTGCCCGTGTTTAAGAAACAAAACCATGGGATTTAACAGATATATGACAGAAACCTGAAATCCTTCAAGAACATAACCTGACAGTAAATATTCATATAACAATGTTGAAGAGCTAACCTGAAAACCAATGGGCAGTAATCTTTCCATTTAAATTCACACGACTGATGAGGTGGAGTATGTTTCGAACCCTCGGGAGGAAATTTGGTCCATAACTTTTGCTTGGTATCAAAAGCTGTAGGCTTCAGTTTAAGGGATTTAGTTGGGGCAGGCCTTCCTACAGAATGTCTGGAATTGCACCATTAATTAATAACACGCACGGACAGTTAGCACATGCATATTCATATATTCAGGTGCTCCTTTCTTTCACTTTAAATATTTGCCAATCATAAGAATGGTAAAAGGGCGCAATGAATGAAATCATTATTTACACCTACATACGTCCCACAAAAATTATCTGTATGTAGTATTATCAGGGGCGCAATGTCACTCTCTGCACCGTATTTTCCTGTACGCAAATGTCACCGGATAATTAATGTATACAAAATATCATAATTACGAAAATGTATCCTTCCCATATCAGAAAATTAATATCATTTGAGGCCCTAATGTATCATCAGTTTTTAATATAAGAGTAATCTAACTCTCTTCCCCTTTTCATGTGTTATCATAATGATAGTAAAATATATTGAACGAACAGGGTAAGAGCACGCCAATGGGAAACCACATGTAGTAACTACAGTACTCGGCACCTATGTACATGTAAAACATTTGTCTTCAGATTGATAAGATATAACTAACAATCATGAATAAAATAGCATCTACGAGTAAGCATGGCGATTCAGCCTTAAACACCTAAAGCGTAACAACAAGATAATGTTATAAGAATCATAGTCAGTACCTTATACCAAGCTGTAGGTTGAGCATAAGCTCATAATTTTTATGACCTTTGCATATTGTCACACCTTGTCTCTTTGCAGGCTGTAGCTTGATCTTAAGCGACCTACCGTGCAACCCGTTCCCAGAATTTCCATCTGCTGTCAGATTATCACCATTGCTAAGCTTTCTATCGACCGAAATTCTCATACCCAGGGAATCCTTTCTTAGTGGTGGCTTCTCTTCATTATTCGACCAAACAAAAACCTTATCCGAAGGGAAAATTGTAATTTCTTCACCTTCACAAATCAAACATTCACCCATCTCAACAGTAAACAGCTGATGTGGGTCCCAATCGTCATGAGGATTTATCGAGGTTGAAGGATAAAATTTACCACTTTGCTCTCTTGAATAGAATCATACACTGGTAGAAACTCCCATCTTGCATTGAACAATCGTCCCATTTTCCTTTTCGGCAATCCGTCTTCCCAAACCATCATACCGATTCCCATTAGCCCAAATCATGGTTCCATTACCATTCATTTTCCCATTCTTCCATTGCCCAATATACTGATGACCGTTATGCCAATGGTACCTCCCTTGCCCTTCATGATATCCCCTTTTCCATTCCCCCTCATATTGATCCCCGTTGACAAAACTTTTAGTCCCTTTCCCTTGCTTTCTATTCATAACCCAATAACCTCTATAAGTATCATTCAGAGAGCTCGTAAAGGTACCATCACCATCCATATAGCCATTCTTAAATTGACCCTCATAAGTAGCACCAGAAGGCCAACTAAATTTCCCTTTACCACGAATCGTACCCATATACCAATCACCAAAATACATACAACCATCTGACCATAAATACTTGCCATTACCATGAGGATAATCAGTACCCCATTGACCTATATAGATATCACCATTAGAGAAAATCTTTTCAGTATGAAACACCTCTAAATCGCCGCCGCTAACCTCGTCATCGACGTGGGCGACAGACATTGTTGTACAGATACTAATAATAGCCCTTTTCTTAGCAAATGTATGTGATTTCTTGAGTTTCGCTTCAACGGCCTTCAAAACGCCTACAAGCGCTATGCTCATTATCTCAAAATCTATTGAAAAACAGTAATTTCTAATCAACCTAGATCAAGTTCTCCTTGTTACACATCAATATCACTCTTAAAGACAAAACAACAAACATGTATGGTGTCTCAAAAAACAAACCCACCTCAGAAAACACCTAAAAACCTCAAAAGAAACATAAAGTTTGAATCTTTATATAAACAAATCAATCAAATGTCAACAATATGCAGGAAATTATTTAATTTTAAGAAATGTACATTGGGTTCCAAAAGCAAAAAAGGTGTTTAAATGGAAAATGAGGTTAACAATAGTTAATGGTTTCTGAATTAGCCACAAACAACTAGCAAAAAAACTGTTGGAAGGATCACAACTTATGAATGAAATAGTGAATTTTTTATACTATCATTTTTGGTTTAAAACTATGAAAAAAGAAGGAACCCCACCAATTCATTCTTTTCTTTTGGTTCTTAACTACCTTTGATTTGAACAGTAACAAACAAAAAGCCTACGAGGGTAAAAGGGAAAATTCCACCCGTCGACTAAAGTGTTTATTTTTTTTAGACCTCAAAAAGTAAACTTTCTAAAATATACCAGTCGTTTGCTCTCTTAAGTCGCCGAAAAAACTTTTTACTTTTTGTGTAAGTTACTTTTCAGACATGTAAGTCACTTTTTGTCTAAAGTCGCCTAAAAAGTAAGTCTCCTAAAAACATGTCTGAAAAGTAACTTACACAAAAAGTGAAAAGTTTTTTTAGACGACTTAAGAGATCAGGCGACTGGTCTATTTTAGGAAGTTTACTTTTTGAGGTCTAGAAAGGATAAAACACTTTAAACAACCGGTCTATTTTGAAAAATTTCTCTATTAAAAATGTTGCATCAGTATAGAGGGGGCTAATTATATTAAAGAACTAGTTTATAAAGTTTTTTATCTACCAACTTATGATTGAGATAAAACGGCGACGTACATCTCTATTTTTCTAAAATATCATGACATAGATAAAGACAACAAAGATATTACAGTTTATTCCTATATGACATGAATAAATAACAGAATATATATAAATGCTCGACTATACATATGCGGTAAATGTTTTTTGAAAAACGCGAAATTATTATAAAATGGCAATCGCCAAAAGCCACATACAAAGAGACAACTCTAAGTAAGAGCCAAAGAGAATATAGAAAAAAATTCAACCAAATAGTTAAAATTACCGTTCTAAATAAATAAGTAAAAAAGAAATACGGCCAAAATAATCAAAACTTTCAAATAACTAAACAGAAGCAAAAAAAAAACTAAAAAATGAATACATAATTTGTGTAAATCCACAAAAAATTTACAAAAATAAATCCCACATCACATGTTGTAAACATAATCTAGTAAGGGGTTTGGAATGTAGAAAGAGAAAAAACATTATTACGATTTCTATCGATACAAGTCACTTGTCATATATGTGTATTATTTCTTTTTGTAAAAATTATGTAAGTGTAGCATTTATTTATCCTATATAAAACACATGGACCATAGCCATAATACCATGATTTGTGTAGTAAACTAGGCTTGATAATAAAAAGTTAGTAACTTAAACACTTGTTGGGTGACAACATTATTTATGTAAATACGTGACCTATATAATGGCACAAATTTAATTTGTTGTTTATAAATTCTAGTTATGCGACGAGTGGATACTTTACAAGGAGTTCAGATATGTCTAATTCAAAAAGAACAAAATCTCAAACGTGCTACTGAATAACCACAAGTTTAATCAACATTCTGAATCAATCGATAAAACATTTTCTTAGTGATTAAACAAATTTACACAAAAGAATGTCCACATGGATGAACATTATGAGTCTTTCATTTAAGTTCACAATGAACTGAAAGTATGGAGTATTAACACATCAAACGAATGATATCAAATGAAGTGAAATTCACTCATGTTTAACTCATCGGTAAAAGTATAAACTTCAAAATTAACGGTGAGCTCACCAACCCCAAACTATCAACCAGTTTTATAAAACATCAACACATACACCATGACCTACAGTGCCACTGCATCTTCAAATTCCTTTCCTACCTTAGATTCTGCAATTTCAAAGTTCTAAGAATAAGAAGACGTTAATAGTACTATAAGTCAGTTTTTTTTTAATGAAAACATTAGTTTAATGAACAACTGCGACAAGTTATGATGCACATCAGATCGACACAAGCGCATAAAAACCTTCAAGCCGATTTGGTCGAACACTTGTCTTGTAATGTTTAATTTTAGCTTTAATTGTAATATTTTTAATATTCGAAGTCTAAGTAATATTTTTAATTTATGAACAAAAGTTATTAATTTAGTACGTCTTACGTTTTTATTAATTTCGTACGTTTACATTTATGTTGATATTTATGTTTTTTGTTTATGATAGAAGTATTTAAATAAAAAAGTGGGTATGAACGGTGAGTTAGTGACCACTGCGGTTGAATGGTGAGTGTGAGTGAGTTGAAGTGAGAGGAGAGAGAAATTGAGATGACGCTGAGGTGGATGGTGAGTTTGGATATAACACTCCATCCCGCCTTACTTGGATTAATAGTAGGTGTAGATCTACAAACTTTAATTGAATAGATTGGCTTCAAAACTCAACTTTTCTTACTTTTATGTTGTAATTTGCAAATTTTGTTAAAAAAAAGCCATCTCCATCTTCACAAATGATCTTTGTATAGCAGCGATTTTGTTGTTTTTTTGGTGAACGATCATCTCCATCTTCATAAATGATAGGCGTTTTCAATCCTATTTTCGGATCTTGGCTATTCTGTTGTTAAATAACGATGGCAATTGGCACAGGTCACCGATCTAATAATTATTCAGAAAGCAAAAGGAACGATCATCTCGATAATAATCATCGTCAAGAGCAACGTAACAAAGGTATTCCCAACAAATCCCATCCTAATTTTCGTGAGGAACATAAGTCGTTTTCATCAATCTTTGTTTCCAATATCCCATGAAATGCGTCGGTCCAAGATCTTTGGGATATTTGTAACAAATGGGGTGTGGTGATCGATGTTTACATAGCTGCAAAGAGATCCAAATCGGGTCATCGATTTGGTTTTGTACGTTTTATAAACGTTAATGATATCAATCAGTTAGTTTCCAATCTAAGAACGGCATGGATGGGTGGTTTTCATTTATTTGCCGATGTGGCGAAGTATGGTCGAACTTATAATAGACCTGTGGAACGTTCTGGGGACGGCAAACCCAGTGTAGGTTCGAACTCTCAATCTGTTAGTATCAACGAAAATGTTTTTCAGTCTTTTAACTCGTATGCTAAAGCGGTCCTGGGCAACAAATCAGTGGACATGTCGGGCAAATACGGTACAAGTAATGCTGGAGCAGAATCTGTGGGGGTGTCGGATTGTAACAAGGTATATAAGGAAGCGGGTAATGAAGCGGTGATGTCTATCTCGGTAGACGATTGTATTGATTTGGATGGTATGGAGCGTAGTATTCTTGCTAAAGTTAAAGATTTAAGTGTCATTTCAGAGCTTCTAAAACATATGTCTTCTGAGGGATTCGATGATGTTGGTCTTAGATATGTTGGGGGACGTTGGGTTTGGTTGGAATTCGACTCTATGGATCAAGTGGAAAGCGTCAAGACTTCAAAGGCGTTAAAAGAGATATTTTTGGAGTTCAAAGATGTTTCTCACGATTTTATTCCAGATGAAAGATGTGTTTGGATAGACCTGGTGGGTCTGCCATTGGCATCATGGGCTCCAGAGGTTTATAAGAAGTTGGGTGGTCGGTGGGGAAGCAGCGTGTTTACGGATATGGTAAGTGATGGACCAATGTCTCATGGGAAGGTTTGTGTCCTTACAGAGTCTTTACATCGTGTGATAGAGTCCTTTATAGTTTCATATCGTAATCGGACTTATCGTATTATCGCTACTG
The DNA here is from genome assembly GCA_026074375.1 of Tanacetum coccineum. Classification (NCBI taxonomy): domain Eukaryota; kingdom Viridiplantae; phylum Streptophyta; class Magnoliopsida; order Asterales; family Asteraceae; genus Tanacetum; species Tanacetum coccineum. Next base: position 3,728 of record BQNB010087961.1, on the reverse strand, counting down.
AGTTTGCATATTGGGCGCCCAATATTGAATCGATGGAGGTCAATTCCGAGTCTAATCCTCTGGAAAGGAAGGATGCAGAGGGTCCTAGTTTGGATGAAAGTTTGGAAAATGAGGAGCATTTGGATGTCGATAGTTGTGATTCAGATTCCCCTAAGAATGTTAACAATGATTCGGTGTCGCCTTCTAGTCGGGTTTTGCGAGAGGAGGATGTTCGTGGGGTGGAAAGTGATCTTGTGGACTCCTTTGAAGAAGGCGAGATTCGTGATGATTCGGTCTTGTATAATGATGGGTGTATTAAGGATTGCATGGAAAAGAATTTGGAAGATGATGCTGGTGAGATTCTTGGAGTTCATTCTCAGGGTGATTGTGGTAATGTTACCACTGATGATAATGAGGATGTTACGCCAGTTATTGCTCCTGAAAAAGACTCCATCATTGCGCCTCCATCTACACCCCCGGGTAATGATTTAAATATTGCTGTTGAGTCTGGTTCTTCGTGGATTGATTATATTGGTCCTCTAACTAGTGACGAGATAGATTCTGATAAACGATGGAGCTATAGAGACCCCAATGGAAATATTCACGGGTTGTTCTCTCTCGCGCAACTACGTTCGTGGAAAGATTATTTTCCTAGCGATCTTCAGATTTGGAGTTATTATGGCAACGTTAAAGAAGCTATTCTTCTTCATAATGCCTTATCGAGACAAACAAAGGATGCCGGTTAGATCGCTTTTTGGTATGATGCCTCGGGTGTTCGGTTTCGTTCATGGGAGTTAATTCAGTTGGCGCCATGGTGGGATCTTTCTTATTCTAATAGCCTTTGGTTGTTTTGCGAGTTCGTTTCGTTAGAGTTTTCTGTTCCTTTTCGTTCTTTGTTTGTTGGATCGTTTTTGCGTGTATATCGTCTGCTAGTTTCTTTCTAACCCTTTTTTAATAAAATTCCATTTGCCGTTCAAAAAAAAAATTTGTTTTGTTCTAGATAGCTTAATAAAATTTAACTGTTAAAAGAAATAAAAGTATACACGAATAAAAATCCAAACTTTATTTAGTGTCATAACAAATTCTTGATAATGGAACATTATTTAGAGATCGGTTTAGTTTATATTAAATAATATTTAACTATATACTAAACGAGATGGAAAAAGACTCGCGCATTGCGTCGAGGGCTAATTTGTTGTTTCGATTTTTTTCTTTTTTTTACAGGTTAGGTTAGTATGCGATGTGGTTTTCGGAAACCTCTTTATACGATATCATACAAATTAATAAATTTAATAAGATGTAGAACTGTGTAGACAACACAGACTTATCGTCCCATACATAGATACCATGAAAAGCTACTATCAAACTTGAGTAATGCACATAAAAATCAATTGTACTCATCCTGTGAGAAAAACAAATATTTCATACACAATTTAGCAAATAGGTGCTTGACTATACAAATATCCTCGAGAGCTCCAAAACAACATAGCCTTGCTATCAATACTTTAAAATTATAGTTGCCTAAAAGTATCATGTTCCGAAAAGTAAAGCTCTATGGAAAATAGATTATGCACCAGAAGCAACTGAAAGTCTTAACTTTCTACGAAAACAAAAGAAACTTCTAACTGATGGAGATGGTAGTAGCTGAACCTGAAAAAAGAGGAAGCAAGAAATTCAATTTCTTTTAGATAATAAAACAAACATAAACTCATGGCAATGCAACTTCAACTGCGTGCATGCCTATTTCCTACTGCTGTTTGGAATGATACCTTAAATGAAACCTGCAAAGATAACTACACTGCAGTTCATGTACAAATAATCACTCACTCTCTTAAGGCATTTCAGTTTTAACGCATAACAACTTTTTTATAGGGAAGTGTTGTTTAGAATTGTGGTCTAAATGTGTTTATACAATATATAGGGGACTGCAAGTTCAAATATATATACGGAGTTGCAATAATAAAACCATTGACGTGCATTAGATTACTAACATAACACCTAATAATATAGCAATATCTACCGCGGACATGATCACCAACATAGCAAAGCATTTTTTGGGCCTTTTCCAACTACGTCTTTCAAGGATAGTTGTGTGGATATATATGCACATGTTGTATGTCAAAAACAATTAGCGCCTTATTGTTAAAAGTTATAAAAAGACAAACATTCTTAATGTTAAACTATGAGCATGGGTAAACGTCACAACAACAATTAGTTTGGACTGCTGAACCTGATATAATCAAGGTCAAACAAAATAGTCAAAGAAATGATAAGTGCACAAACAGGTAATTAAAAAAGGCACATGAATATGATCAACAAAACGGTTTCCATTTGTGCAGAAAATAGTTAGAATTTGTATGCATATTAAGCAAGTGCCATGAAATAAAGGTTATGCCTCATGTAGTTAATTGTTTATCAATAAAAAGACGTATAAGTTATTTACAAAAGATGCTATAAGAACCTATATACAACATAAAGTTTACTTGAAGAATAAGACCCTCGTCTTCTTTTTCCCTAACTTCACTATTAAAAGCTAAATATAACTATTTTTTAAATACCGAAATGAATCGCCTTTCGTTTCGCTAAAGCGCTTGCTATTATGCTTAATCCTAGTTCAGATACTTAAATGCTACAAAGCTAGCCAGCCACCTAATATAAGTGCACGATATGCATGATGTGGAGTCTGGTTGTGTAAATACTAAAGTCTACAAGTCCTGTCTTAAATGTGAAGCTGTAACTTTGTTTTTCATTTATAAATCAAGCGCCACATATCGATGGAAAAATGGGTAATATACGTGTCTAGTTAACTTTGTTAATCGCATATACCCAAAGTCACCCGCTTGAACCTCTTACCCTACCCACATGTTTTTTCGTGCTGCACAAAATATTCATGGCAAACTTAATTATTTGCATACCATGGTTGTAAGTACCGATAAGTAAATGTCTTAATACTGTATACTTGATTAACCAAATATAAGTGTATACTTGATTAACCGATAAGTAAATGTCTTAGTACCTGTTTTTTCAGACTCGCATGTCACTCGTAGTTAACCAAATATATATGTACATGAAGTACTTACTGGAACTCTTGGTTGATTTTGCAACCTGTATATTAGTGCCGTAAAGATAAATTAGAATGACACATCGTACCAAACATAGCTAAAAATCGTGAATATGTAAAAAATAAAGCTAATATAAAGATGACATCACAGACTTGAGATCTTGGTTTATGGGTATTGCATTTTTTCATATTAGAGACTGAGTTGAAGGAGAAATCGACATTTCCACATTTTGGGCATTCCCAGTCTTTTCTGGGCATTCCATCTGCAATAAGCAAGCGAAACAATGAAAAATGGATCAGAAAACGCGATCATCTACCAGGCAGTGTATGCATAAGTTAGATATAATATACCTTTCTTTTGAGATGGCGCTTTTGGAAAAAATCAAGACCACCCGAATCTGCTCGCTACAACAATTGTGAGACAGGGTCGTGCGACATTTTTCTACAACATTTCTACCTGAGGAACAGAAAATGGTTTAGTAACAGAACCACCTCTTTCCCGAAAGGTCTTCAAGAAACTTCATAACTTGGCCTACAAATATCTATGCTGTCAAAAACACACGTACGATTTATCAGAACAACTAAAAAATGATTCTAATAAGAAGACATGTGTGTTCTGAACTTTTTAAGGCGATTAACATGTTTATACATCCTAATACACTTGGGTAGACCCTCATTGGACCCGCTC
>BQNB010087960.1:0-27784 GCA_026074375.1 Tanacetum coccineum | reverse complement strand
AAAAGAAATTACAAATACTTTTAAAAGAAAAATTACATTTAAACTAAAAATACAAAAGCTATTTTTTAAACTAAAAATTATGCCGAAAAAGATCAGATGTGTGTGAGGATGAAGGTCTTTTTATAGCCCGAATGAGAAGCTTCTAGGCTCCTTGGTTGTTACACGCTCCTCTCAATCTCATCCGTACATTCCTTCAATGATTGGAGAATCATTCTTGGCTGTTAGATCACTTGATAGCTCACACGGATTGCCAGCGTGGCAATCCGTGGCTTAGTCTTTTTGTGCTTCTTCTGAGTGTAGCTCAAGTGCAAATTATCCTTCTCCGTGTGCTTTCTTTACTATCCACGTGTGTCCCTCTTGTGGGTAATGGCCAATCAGATTGCTTGGTGACGTTTTACTCTGCCATGTCAGTCCTATGTACTTGAATTGTCCTTTTTGTCCCTTAATTAGAGTTTCCCCTTTGATTTGACATGGGTAAATGGTGAAGATGATGATGAATAGTAACAAGGCTTTACCCGCCCTTTTTTCACTTATAAGGGTGCGTTTGATTTGTGTTTGACCCGGTTTAAAACGTCTGTTTGACTTTTTGGGTTTGGGCCGGGTTTATAAGAAATGGGCTTGGATTTGTTTTTTGGTTATAAATAGATAACGAACGTTATCTCTTATATTATAAAGAGATAACGACCGTTAGGGTTTAGGGTTTAATTTGCAATTTGATGATTTATGAGGGACTGTTTTTGGGGTTTTGGGTTTTGTCATCTTGTAAGTTTTGACCAAGGGTTGACTAAGGCTTTGACTTGAGTTGACTTTTTGTCTTTTGAAAGCTTTCTCCCGGATTTTTGCGTGCTCTTCCGTTCCCGTGTCCGTGTTTGACCCTTTTTTGCGATTTTTGCTTTATCCGTACCTACATAATCACAAAGACAAAACAAGCAATATTCATGCATTTAAAGCACAATTTCGTCTTTTTAGGGCTATTTTTGATATAAAACAGATATGTGTTTTAACACATATCAGTGACACCTACAATCCGTCATGGAAAAGTCACCAAAACCTTAGGTGGAGACAACCCTAAAATTCCCAAAATATTTTTTCAAACCCACCTAACCGGTTCCAACCCAATGGTTCGATCCTGAACCGTCCCTTCAACAACAATCCTCTAAGCTTTAACAATGTCCAACTTCAAGGCATCTCAAGACGCTAGATTATCCAAGTTTGAAGCCGATTTCAAACAACAACAAAGTGAGATGACCAACAAGATTGACACAGTATTAAAGGCCATCACCGATCGAATAGTGGGAGCACTCCCTAACGACAAGGTTAAGAACCCAAAACTGAACGTTAGCACCACAACTTTAGTTTTGTCTGCTCGTTCTTACCCAACTGAAGACCCACAATGCTCAACCCATATCCATGGTTTGATCAACACTATCACAATGCATCCCAAGTAACAAAACGAATCTCGTGGTAGCATGGCTGAGGAAGAAGAGCGAGAAAGAGAGGGCGACCTCGAAGACACCAACACCGTTGCATACATTCAAGAACGAAGAGATACGCCACTGATGGAGCGGAAAGACATAACTGTTGTTGATAATTTAGGGTCTAACAAAGATGACGAGGGAATTGAACGGATAGATGTTGAAGAGCCTCTAGATTTAGTTGACACAAGTGAGGAATCGTGTTGATAGAAATAATGCCTAAAAATGTTATTAATATTTTTTCGACCTCTCTACGTTTTGATACTCATAAAATGTAAAAACGCTCAATGTAAAATTAAACGTAAAAAAGTAATTAGTTGTTGATCGTTTAGAAACCAATTATAATAATACGTATAATATATAAGTATAAAGAAAATTACTAAAAATCCTTGAGGACAAAGATTAGTAGCAATTTCTACACAAAAATATTATTCGTAAGAAACCGATAAGTGATTACCGGGTCGTTTTCCCAAAGACTAATGAAATTGAGACCTCGTTTGTTATTTGGACAATGACTTGAATTAGTTCGAAGAAGATTTGTTTTCTAAAATCCTAATAGTGAGCAAATTAAGGGACAATTAAACCTAACTTTAATAACGGGAAATTAAATTTTAACTAAATATGTAAAACGGGAATCCTAAACGGGACCTAAAAACCCTAAATTAACAAAATTAAGTCCTAAATGATATTTTTGGTTTTTATAAGTCTAAATTAACTAAAAAGCTAGGACAAAGAAAACTAGAACAAAAACGAGAGAGTTTTAAGCTTAAAAACACTAAAATTATGAACGGGATTCAATCCCGTTCTTTAAAAAATAAGATTTTGCAATTTAAACCCTACGAAAGCAAATATAATTTTCCTAGGTTCTAAATGTTAAAAGAAAAATTTCTAAAAAAGAATTATATTTTTTTGACTTTTTTATGAATTAAAAACGTTTTTAATGAAATTAAATGTTTAAAAATACTAAACTATTTATAAAAATTCTGAAAAAATTAGCAAAAGTAAATTGAACAATGTAGAATCTAAGAAAAATAAGATCGGAATCACAGGTTATCAAATAAGCTGCCAAATAAGCTCAAAACGCTTAATAAGCTAAATAGTGCAAAACGTGTATAAGAGATTAATGTTGCAAAGTTTAAACGAAAAAGTCCCCAGGGCATGTTGGTGAGGGTGTGTGTTGTGAGGTTTATAAAAGGGTTGAAATTGAGTTAAGGTCGGGGGTTTGAGTCTTGCTCACCCCCAACTTCCTTGGTTTCCCCCTTTTTTTATTTTGCTAAAACCTAAAAAGCAAAGTTGTAGAAAAGCTGGCAAATAGCAAAATTTGTAAAAGAAACAATTTCTAAAAGCTAATCAATAAGCCAGAAATTGGGTTTAAAACAGACAGAAAGCTCTTAAGCTTGTTTTTGGCGTTTTGCTTTGAATCTTAACTAACAATAAGTTGGTAAAAAAAACTAAACTACTGACAAAATAAGTTTAAGCTATCTATAACTATCCTAATAAGCTAATTTAATCAAGAAAAAATAAATCATAAGCTAAAAAACACATAAGCACTTAATCTAAAATTACAAACTAAACAGCCCAAACCAGTAACTTTGAGCTAATTTTGAGATAAGCAAACAGATCCTTGTGGTAATTAGCCCTACACCTACTTAAAGCCTAGCCTAAAAGCTACTTGAAACTATAATCAAAAGACATTTTGAACATCAATTAAGCATTGAAAAAGCAAGATGAAAAAGCTACTTGCTATTGTTTTTGATGTTTTTGGTTTTTTTTATGAAAAGACTAAATTAAGCTAAACCTGACTTTATTAAGCTAAAGACAACTAAATAATAATCTAATAATCAAGAAAAAGCAAAAATTAGCAAAAACTACAAGCAGTAAGGTAAAAATCTCTAATAATCACTTAATAAGAACTGCAAACCCAAACAGTCCCTAAGGTGACTTTGAGCTTATTTTCCTATAAGCTGAAAGAACCTTATGGAAAAATAGCTTATACAAACTTAAAGCTTAACTTCCAAAGTACTAAAAACAGCTTTTAGAAAATGGTTTGAAAATCAAATGCTTAATGAAAAAGCTATCTGAAAAATACATACTGAGTATGTTTTTGTTTTTTTTTTAAAATTGCTATTTCCAAGCTTTAAAACAGATGACTTAATAAGCTAATTTCTAAAAACTAAATTCAAACAGATTAACTATGACCTATAATCAACTTATGCTCTTAAAATCAAATCCTAAAATCTATTATTACCCTCTGATAAATGAGCTTGAAAATGGTTACTTGACTATAATGCTATCTGATACAATTGACCTAATAATAACCTAAACTCTAAATAACCAAATGCAGGCCTAAGGACTAGATTACTACACTTGCAGATCAACAAACTAAGATCAAACAGAAAAAAGCTACAGGTAAAATAAACTAGAGCTTAAATTGAACTATGACCTGAATTTATTTAAGCAGATTCTATCAACTATTAACTAAATTGATTAAAAACAGAGTAAAACCTTCAAGGACCTTAAAACTTGGATTCATAAACTTAAATTTAAAGTTTCAAAATGATTTAAAAGACCACAAGGCTATGACAGTACTAACTTAAGTTAGTACTGCCATAAGCCAAACACTCCTTTAATTCACTCAAACCCATTTTAAACTTATGAATATGAATTTTAAGACACAAGTTGCAAATACCAGATGACTACAAGCTTATTATGAACCTAGTGAACAGGTTTAAGTAAACAATTAAGCCAGAACATTAAGCTATAATATTATGCTACTATTTTTTACTTTTTCACAGTTTTAAGGCAAATAACAAGCAAATTAAGTTCTAAGCTAACAATTACACATAATAAGTATCTAACATCTATAATAAGCATTAATAAGCTACACTAAACAAAAATTAGCAAGCAATAAGTAATAATAAGCTGAAATTCAAAATTTAGGCTATAAAAGGAACTTGAGAACTTACAATAGCCTTTGCTCAAAACAAGGCTAAGATTAAGCTCAAATGAGCTATCAACAATCTCCAGCTTATCTTTAGATAAGCTAGTGAGGTCCTGGAAGTCCTTCCATAATTGACTTCCCTTCCATGTTAAGCTGAGGTATTTTTTAGGGGTAGATTGAGTATGATAAGCTCAGTAAAGCTTTGATGGCTTTACTGAGTAAACAACTAGCTTATGAGTATATTTAAGAGCTTATTGAGCTTAAGTGAACAAAAGAGAGCTTATTTAAATATTTTGCATAAAAGTAAATAAAAGACAATTGAATTATGACTAAACTTAACTTTTATTAATAGAAAAACTGATTACAACTTGAAAAAGAGATTACAATGACTGAAAACATTAATTGAAATTACATTTGCTAAATTTAAAAGCTACACTAAGCTGCTGAAAACTAACTACTAAAAAGATTGCTTTTATGAGTGAGGGTGCCCCTTTATTTATAGGCTTGAGAAGAAGCTTCCAGGTCTCTGCACACGCTCCCTTTGGTCTTCATCTCAGCCTTTCAATCATTGCTAATCATTGGATCCCCTTTCTAAACCGTTAGATCAAAATGAGCACACGGATTGCCAGCGTGGCAATCCACGGTTTGATCCCTCTCTTGTGCTTCTATTTACCTTGTTTTAGTGTAATTTTGCCATTTTGAGTGTGTTTGTTTTAAGTTCGCGTGTCATTCCTTGAGACAATTGACCAATTAGAGCACTTGATGGCGTTTTGCTCTGCCAACTCAATGCTTAGTACTCGAATCTTTTAGCCACGTAGTCAATTGAGATTTACCCTTTGTTTTTTATGCAGGGTTAATCTTGGGCACGATGATGAATAGTAAAAACAGAATTTCCCGCGCTCTTTTCTTTTCTTTTTATAACTTTGGTTGACCTGGGAGTGTGGGTTTGACTTGGGGCCCGGGTTTTATAATAAAGGATTGGGCCGTGGTGAGTATTTGGGCTCGGTTATAAGGTAAATAGGTTTTTTATATAAGAGATAACGTCCGTTATCTCTTTAATAAAAAGGAGATAACTGTGTTAGGGTTTTTCGGTACTTTTTGTGAATTTAATTTAACAATTAGGCTCTTTAGGGAATTTTGAGGGTTTTGGAATTTTGTGGGTTGACCATTGTTGACCAAGGGTTGACTTTTGATGACCTTTTGCTAGAAACTTCCAGTTCTTTTGCACTCTATCCGTTCCTGTGTCCGTGTTTGTCCGGTTTTGACTGTTTTCTTGTAATTTTTGCAATATCCGTACCTACACATCACAAATGACAAAACAAGCAATATACAAGCATAATTTGTACAATTTGTTCATTTAAAGGACATTTTTGGTATAAAAAGGATATGTGATTTCTCACATATCAGACATCAAGTGGGGTAATTGGTGAAAGGGTGAGAGTGATGTCCATTGATGCATTTTCTTGAGTTGGAGGTGGTGGAGAAACTCTTGGAGGAGGAGATGTTGGTGGGTTTAAGTAACCATTGGGTGAAAGTGATGTTGATGAGGTTGGTGATTTGGGTATGTAGTCAATTGAGGATGAAGAAGTATCTTTGGTTGATGGTGTTTTGGAAGGTGCATTAGGAGCACTAGGTGATGAGAGTTGAAGTTTTGGTGATGGAGTTTTTGTGTCATCTTGGGTTAAATCCACAAACAATTGTTTTGGTGGTATGATGTTAATTTTTGGTCTCTTAGAGGCTTTAGAAATGGAAGCTCTAGTGGATGCCATGGATGTTGATAGTGGTTAGTGTATGATTTGGTGGATGATGTGTTGGTGATGATCATTTGGAAGGGATTTATGGGAAGAGAATGGATTGAAAAAGGAATGAATTTGAACTAGTTTAGGTTGTTCCAAATTATGTTCGAGCATTCTGGGCAAAGATAGCTGAGACTAGGTAAAAGAGGGTCAAAAAGCAGGAAAAATACTGTTTTACCCGTGATTTACTAGGGCCTAAGTGACTAGCTTTTTGACACCCCACATAGCACTAGTAATCGGGACTCACGACCCTTAGGATTCAAAAACTCTCAGGTTGCCCGTATATACATAGCGTATATAAAAACTTAAAAAGAAAATTGTCAAAGTTTTTTTTTTTATTTTTTTATTTTTTTTTTTTTTTTTTTTTTTTTTTTTTTTTTTTTTTTTTTTATTTTTGTTTTTTTTTTTTTTTCAAAACAATTTAAATTTAAAAAAAGAGATCTTATTTATTAAATCAAACTTAATATTAGACATAACATTTATGCAATTGTAACCCTCAGACCTTTTTGAAGGCTCAACATCGTTGTAAGCCGGCAAATGGCAGCAAACTATCATTTCTCGGATTTTTATTCTTACAATGGGCTTTCTTTTAGAAGGCTGAAACATCGGTTTTTGTGAGCCAGCATAGATACAACAAACTTTTATCAGCCCACAGTTTATATTTATTCTTTATTATATTTATTTCATTTTTTATCAATTTTTTCATTTTACATTATATAGAAAGACCTTCTTTTGAAAACTTCAAGGTATAAGTATAAAAAAAAAAAAAAAAAAAAAAAAAAGAACTAAGACTAAATTTTTTGCTATATACTACATAAAAATTGTTGATTTAAGTTTAATCTCCAAAAAAACACGTATTATTAATCCGGTTAGGAGCTTATAGGAGAAAAAGCCACAAATTACATACACGAGATTTCCAAATAATCCTTGTTTAGCATCCCACTCATACTTAACTCTATCATTTTTCGTTCTTCGCGAATTTCCGCGAACGCTTAGCCTAAAAGTTAAGGAACAAGCTAGAGCTCAACACGCTCGATCGGGTCAAAATTTATTTTTATTCTACCCACTATGAAAGTCCATAATTGTCACAAAACACTTATATTAAATTTGAAAAATTATCTAAAATTTTTTTCATTTTTTTTAAAATTTTGTTGGAAAACGGGGTATGTGAGAACAACGGGCAAAGGTAGGTCAGATCATATCGAAGATATACTACCCCATACTAAAATTATACATTGACCTCAATGTTTCCTAGCCTAAGGCTCAAAACCCCATACTAGAACTCAAAAAGTCAATTGCAAGTATCACAAAAATCTCAAGCCGTTTATCCAGTATGCTAAAAGATAAATGTTAGTCGATAATAATCTAGGATATCAGATTTCCCAAACTAATGGAAAGCAAAGGCTAGGAAGCTCGAGTGGACCGGGACAAAACACCGAACACGAGAGTCTTCAGAAAATTTTGGGTCAATCCTACAAAAAAAATCACAAGCACAAACAACAAGAATCGGAAGAGTACAAGCCTCCTCACATCACAATAGAAATAAGAAAGAAGATAGAAGGATAAAGCAAGGTGCCTCCCACGAAGCGCTTGTTTTTTGGTAACTCGAGTCACATAGCTTGACTCGATCCCGAATGTATTCGTCCATGGAGAAATTTGGAGAACCTGGACTACCTTGGGTGGTAAGTTCCCCTCCGAAGTAATGCTCTCACACTATGACCAATCACCTTACATGTTTGGACCATCGGGTACAGATAACTCGCTGGTTCCGTATGTTAAAAAACTAAGTGGTGATGGTGAAAGGTCCCGACCAACGAGTTTTAAGCTTTCCCAAGAATATCTTTAGACGAGAGTTGAAAAGTAAAACTAGATCACCAACATTGAAAATGCGGTTTTTGATCTTTGAGTCATGAAGCTTCTTCGTCCTCTCTTTATATATCAAAGAATTCTCGTAAGCTTGATCACGAAGTCTCCTTAATTTCATTAGTTGAAGCGTTACGTGATCACCCGCGGTTTAAGATCGATAATTACATGTTTTAAAGCCCAATATCTTAAGGCTCTAATTCGATAGTAAATGTGCAAGACTTTCCGACACTATTTTTTTTGTAAGGCGAATAACCAATAGGTGTCTATAAAAGCGGTAACGAAAGGCCCAAAAAGTGTCATCTAGATTGTCGGACCATCGAAGGCACGGTTTTCTCAACCGTCCTTTTCTAGAATACTTTTCAAACCGCGATTGACACCTCTACTTGACCGAGCTCGTTGATGTGATAATCTGTAGCAAGACGAAGAGTGACCCCTACTAGACAATACTTTAGCAAATTGAACCATTACAAAAATGGGTCCCACGATCGCTTATAATAGCTCTAGTGTTCCGATCGGGCAAAAAGAAGAAGTTCAAAAACTTAACTACAACTTTAGCAATTCACTTTATGGGGAGCGCCTTAGCTTCCACCCACTTTGTAAGATTAGTCAACTGCTACGAGGAAGTATTTATTTTCCTCAGTGAAGACGAAATGGTCCCATAAAAACGATACCCATACATCAAAGATTGTTACAACTTGGATAGCGTTTTTGAGGCATCACATCTTTGTTGAGGAAATTTTGCCTTGTCTTTTGACACTATTACAAGATTTGCTCAAATGTCTAGGCATTCATAATATGTCGACAAAAGAAACCGGCTTCAATACTTTCAAGCGTGAGATTGACACTATAATGGCCCCCGGTGGGTCCTTCATGATAAAGTTTAAGGATTTCAAAGGCTTCTTGCCCATGCACACACCTTCGAATGATTTGAATGTTGCACTAATTCGAAAAAGATAGGGACATCCCAGAAATAAAGTTAACGTCCTTGAAAAACTTCTTCTTTTGTTGAGTCGTCATTCCTTTGATGATAAAATTCCTCGATGGAAATTTGCATAGTCCGCAAACCATGGGGTACTTCCACTAAGATATATTACCAAGAGTCTCCTAAAGGAAATATTTTCATTTATGACTTTGTTTTCTAATACATCCTTAAGGATCTCCAAGATTCTTATAAAAGGATCGGCCGCGAGGTTCTCGCTTCCTTTTTTATCACGGATGGTGATATCAAATTCTTGTAGGAGGAGCACCCCCCGATCTACCTCGTCTTTGTCGTGCTAGTTTATTCATAAGTATTTTAAAGCCGAGTGATCCGGTATACACTATGCTTTTTAGATAAGACAAGATTAGGCCGAAACTTTTTCAAAAGCATAACTCCTCATCTCCTACAAGCATTTCCCTTTCCGTGGTAGTATAATGAATTTAGCTTCAGTCCATTGTCTTACAAGCATAATGTAAGGCTGAAAGTGGCTTCGTCTATTCGTGTCCTAAAACCGCACACAATCGCAAAATCAATTGCATCACACATAAATCGAAAGGTGGGTTTCAATCTGGACAACAAGATCGGACTTCGGTAGCCTTCTTTAAGAGTCTCAAAAGCATCAATACAGTCCTATAGAAACACAACGTGTGTTTCCTTCTCAAGAAGATGAGTCATAGGTCTAGCAATTTTGGAAAAGTCTTGGATAAATCGTCAGTAAAAACCAGCATGACCTAGGAAACTCCTAACACCTTTTACGGTAGTCGGATGAGGGAGCTTAGCGATAACATCGACTTTTGCTCGATCAACCTCAATACCTGACTTTCGAAAGTTTTTATGACCTAACACATTCCTTCTATATACAAAAAGTGCACTCTCCTAATTTAGAACTAATTTTTCCCCCCCCCTTGGGTCTTCACACCTTTTTAGCAACTTTTCTAAATTGGAGAGGCACGAATCAAAACTATCCCCAAAAACCGAGAAATCATCCATAAACACTTCTATAGTCTTTTCGATCATATCATGGAATATGGCCATCATACACCGTTGGAAAGTACCAGGAGCAAACACAATGCCAAAAGGCATGCGACCAGGACGCGAAATCCATACGGGCATGTGAGAAGTAGTTTTTCTCTTTTCTTGGGGATCAATCGATATTGGAAATACCCTTAAAATCATCTAAAAAACAATATAACTCTTCCGCTAATCTTTCTAACATTTGATCCATAAATGGCAATGGAAAATGATCTTTTCGAGTCGCTTCATTTATTTTCTTTTAATAAGTTTCGATCACAAACTCTCCACCTTGTAACTAAACTTGTCCATAATTAATTCAAGTCTCATTCATTAGCAACAACGGTTATTCCACCTTTCTTTGGAACACAATGCACTGGACTAACCCATGGGCTGTCGGAGATCGGGTAAATCATGCCGGCATCAAGAAGTTTTAGGACCTCCTTTTTTATTACCTCGTGAATTTTTGGGTTAACCCGTCTTTGACTTTGAACCGTGGGTTTGTAATCGTCCTCCATCAAGATTTTGTGTGTACAAAAACGAGGGTCGATACCCTTGATGTCGGTGATTTTCCAAGCAATGGCCCGTTTATGTGATTTAAGCACCTTTAAGAGGGCTTCTTTTTCAACATCTTTTAAACCTTTTGCAATAATCACTGGTAACTTGTCGTTTTCTTCTAAGTAAGCATATTCCAAATGAGATGGTAAATCTTTTAACTCTAATTCCGGTGGCTCTTCAATCGAAGGTTTTGCCTTGGTGACTTCCTTAAGGTCTTCATTCTTCTTTGGAGGGAGAGTCGGAGATGGGTCTTCATTCAACAATTGCTCAAGATAAAGAATATCTCCCTCTGTGTCGTAGAAATCATCATCTAAATCCGTAAACTCATCCGGAGTTTGTAAGAAAGTCTCCATTTCTTCCAAAATGAAATCTCCTCCTTCAAAAGGAGTGAACGAAGGGGTAGTAGAAGAAAGAATTGGTTCTGAGGACGAAGTGGGATTGCCACCCGAAGAATTATTCGAAAAACCAAGTACTTCTTGAGAAAATTCCTCACAAGCCACATCAATGACGTCAATTCGGTTTATCGACGAATCATCATATGTCGAGGAGTATCGCGTAGTCTGATTGAGATTAAAAGTGACGGCTTCGTTGTCAACTCGAAGGGTTATTTCTTCTCCATAAACATCAATTAAAGCACGACCGGTCCTCAAAAAGGATCTCCCAAGTATGAGAGGAACTCGAGGATCGGCTTCAAAATCAACAACAACAAAATCGGTAGGAAAGTGAAATTTCCCAACTTTAACAAAAACGTCTTCGGCGAGTCCTTTAGGATGAGTTATGGATCGATCCGCTAATTCTAAAGTCATCCGAGTTGGTGTAAGTTCGGGTAAAGATAACTTTTTCCAAAAGGAAAGGGGCATAAGATTTATGCTCGCGCCAAGATCGGCCAAGGCGTGACATACATCCATTCCCGGGAAATGCCAAGAGTCGTGGCATACCTCTATCCTAGGAAATTACATGTAATAAGAATCTGACGGTATCTCTACGCTTTTTCGGAAAGGCTTTTTGAGAGAAGCAATCGCCGAGCAATTCCGTTCAATATTAAAGTGAATTCTTTAGCTACCCTCAATTGCACCATTTCCTTATTCATGAGCAAACTCTTAGATCGTGTTCTAGGAGCATTAATCTTTGGCAAACAAAAGTAAAGCATTCCGCGAAACTAAAGTACGAAGTCTCAAATCTTGAAAGATTTGGAAGATCTTCTCTATATGATTCGAAGTCTTTGTCATGGGGACATTTGAACATTCACGTCGGTGAAGAGGTATGTATGAAAATTGGCTAGGTAAAACTCTTTCGGAATATTCGGATTCCAGAATGGGTAAAGTTTAAGTAAATATCCGTGCGGAACAGTCGTTTTTTTCCTCGGAATAGAAGTGGGGATCACCTTGTGATAATAGTTAGGTTGGTATTTGAGGCTGGTACTTAGGTTCCTTGGAAAGTGTTGTTTCTTCTTCATGTTCCTTGTTGTCCTCGTTTCTGGGTTCGTTTCCACTAGCCGTTTTATAGGAGAAAGATTAGTAGGAATCGGAGGGTCCTCTCATAAGCAACACCAAGAATACTTCTCTATATTGATTGCTTTCAATCTCACCCTTGCGGTGTTTTGGAATGGAGGTACTCGGAAGAGTATCGGCCTACTGAGGTGTGAGATGCAAGCTTGGATTTTGTGCGCACATAATCCGCAAATGCAGGAGAATATATAGAGACAGATCATTCTTATATCATTATATGATCATCACACACTTATTATAATGATCAACATGTTGACGGTGCATTTAGAATAAATTTCTACGGAATTCTGAATTTCATCATAAGGACTACACCATTCTTACAAATATAACTTTGATTATTAGATCACTTGCATGTTTCCTTAACACCACTGATCATATAGAAATTTTTATTCCTCTTCTAGATACTCACTTGTCACTCAAATCTCATTTACTCTAGAAGACACACACAAATTCTCTATGTTTATTGAGATATCTAACTTCTCTCTCCAATTCCATCTAGAGACTCAAGTGCTATCATTTCTGTCTAAATCCTTGATATTTTGAAATTTGGAGCATGATTATTTTGAATTTGGAAAACCTTGATTTCCCATGAAAATAGTTCCCCCCGATAAAGTATTCCCTTAACATGATATCTGATTAAACCTATTTGATCCATTGTTTTGTACCGAGCAACTAACCTGGTGGGCCATTTGATTACTACAACGGTTTCGGAGGTTAACTTATACCAAGAATAGCACCACCACAGAGCAACTACAAGATTTCCTCAACCTGCTTTAACCGGAAGCTGTGAGTGACACTTTTTTAGAAACAATCTCGACTAAGGTTTGAAAGTTGATCCGTCAAAGCTTATCATTCTCTCATTCGTCCGTTTTACTAGAATTAGCATTAATCCTAGAGATCATTGTGTTTAATTTGCGTGAATAGACGTACATTTGATTTGTCTTAATTATATTTAATATTCCTCTCTAGTCGTTTTAACTATTACTATAAGAGTATTGCACCCGCTAGCAGCATTTAGGATCTTTTTCATAGTGTCTTTTAATCACCATTGTAAAAGTATCAACTTGAGTTAAATCCGCAAATCCGTGATGGGACATGCTCTATCAGACAACTCCTTAAATCGTTCCCACTTCACTAAAAGTTCCCTCGAATTTTTTGTGTAAAACGTGAAATTTCATTCTTTAATGTGAGCCGGTTTTTATACAATGAGGGAAAAAAATTGTTCTACAACGCGAACCAGGTAACGAGGATTCCTTCCAAGTCAAGATTGAATTTGGTGGTTACTTTCCTCGTGACCAAAGTTTTTAGCGCTCCTCGAGCGAAAATATGGGAAACATCATAACTGTAATCACATCGTTAGGTTCACCTATTCCTAAATCTTAAGTCGATAAGTATACCCTTGAAACTATTAATAAGTAGCATGAGATATATCTTTTCACGACCGATTAAAAATGGGTTACCTTGAACCACCGAACAACATTCGTCTTAATCTCAAAATGATCGGCATTGATTTCTGGTAAAACAATAGCTTCTCCTTACCCTTCCGTGGGGGGCACTGAGTAGCTCCCTCATGGTACGGGATTCTGCCATAGGTGGCGACACAAAATTTCGAATCTCGGGTTCGACTATGTAAGTGAACTCGTCTTCTCGACTTCCTTGGAATTGTAACGTATGAATTATTAGGATAATTAGAACGTCTAGTTCGCAAGGCACTATTGAAAAAAAATAAAAAAATAATAAGAAAAATATGTTCTCTTTTCTAGAGAGATCTCTATCTTTCTCTCTCAGTTTACTCTCATCATCTCAACTACACATCTAACTGCACACACATTAAACTAGTATCACTCTATCACTATATCTAGATCCTCCTAATCTACACTCTCTCTCTCTCTTACTTCACAGTAGACTTCTTCTTCACAAAATTTTACTTTTTAAGGTGAGATCGTACTTCGTAAGTGAACAAAAATGGTAAGTTTTTAAATCTTAAATTTTACTTCACGGTAGCTCTTAAAAATTTTACTTTTTAAGGTGAGCCGTACTTCGTAAATGACACAAATGGCAAGTTTTTAAATCTTTGATTCGAGTTGGGAACTTATTATGATAATACCTCAATTGAAGGTATTATTTGTTGGTGTTCTTTTACCAACTTTGTAACTTTTTAAATTGAAAGAGAAAATATTTTTGTATTTTTGTTTTTAATCTTCTATTTATACTAAAAAGAAAAGAAAAATATTTTTTTACTTTTTATTATTTTTTTTATTTTTGATTTTCTTAAAAACGTAACTTTCGAAAACGAAAGGTTCTCCAAAGCACGATCAACAAACTTCAAACGATAGAATCTTAATCACAAATCCCCGGCAACGGCGCCAAAAATTTGATACACGTGTAAATATATAATATATATAATACTGTGAATAATTACCAATTTACCCTTGAGGACAAAGGTGAAAAGGAAACTCTTCAAAAAGATATATAATATAATATAATACGTATCTTAACCGGGAAGTATGCTTTCCCGGGTCGTTTCCCAAACAACTTGTGAAATTGAAACCTCGATTGTTGTTCGGACAATGAATTTGAATGGTAACAAAGATTGATTTGATTATCTAAATCTATCAATTAAAATAAACAATTAAAAACTAGCAATTAAACACTAGACAATTAACGGGAGCAAATAAAAAGTGACAATTAAGCAAATTTAGCAAAATTAACTCTTAAAAATGCAAACTAAATTTCTAAACCTAAAATAAGACAAAAGAAAATTTTAGAAAAAGGAATTATAATTTTTTTTTTGAATTTTTTATGACTTAAAAACTAATTAAATCTATTTAAATCCTAAAAAATAGCAAATTAATTTCTAAAAATTCTAAAAAATGATTTTTAAACTTAGAAAAGTCTAAAATATTATAAAAACTAAGAAAACTATTTTTAACTATTCTTAAAATTAAAATCCTATTTTTAAAATTAAAAATGAAAGCTCAAAAATGAAAATTAAAATCTAAAAGTGTTGAAAATGATTTTTCTGAATGTAAACCTAAAAGTATTTAATCTAATGCTAAAAACTATTTTTTTGTATTTTTCTGAAACTTTTTTCTATTTTTTATGATTTTTCGAAAATTAAATCCTAAGAAAAATGATTAAAAATAATCTACTTAATGGAAAAATGTGAAAAATTCAGGGAAAATCCTAAATGCTAACAGGGACTTAAGAAAAATAAGAACTATGAAGAAGCTAAACAAATAAGCCCTAAATTAAGCCTAATAAGCTACGGCTTATTAAACTAAAAAGAAAAATAAAACAAGGTTATCTATTAAATGGTGCAAAGTATGAGTGGATGAGCTAATGTAGCACACTTGGTTAACACGTTGGGTATGCAAGCAAGAGGTCACGGGTTCAAAACTGGCAACACCCTATTTTTTTGAATTTTTTTTTATTTTTGAAAACCAAAAGCTGGAACTTATAAAACTCACTTTTTTGAACAACTTTAATGAAAGGAGTATAAGCTGAAAACCAATATTAAGCTCTAAAAGAGCTTGTGAAATAAGCTGATGCAGTAAGTGAGCTTTTAAGCTCAAAATTGCTTGTTTCCACTTAAACACTTGCACAAAGCTCAAATTAAGCTCAAATTACAAACCACAGGCTGTTCTAGGTAGCTTATGATGCCTACTAACTAGAATTGAAAAGCTAATTGAACATTAAACACTAAAAGCTATCTGAAATTGAAGATCTAAAGGCTAACTCAGGAATGAACACTTAAAAACTCAAAATCAAATTAAGCTATTAAGCTCATTAAGCTATGACAGAAGCTTAGCTTTTGGTCACTTACTCTACCACTAATAAGCTTTCTTTATCAATCATAAAATTGAGCCTTACAAGCTGAAAATCTAAATTTATAATCTAAAATTCACTTACTACTGTTTTTGACTTTTTGAGGCCTTTATGAACTTTTGACAGCAAATGTACCTAAGAGAATAAGCTAAAAATTAGAAAACAAGTTTTAATCTAAGTTAAGCAATATTTAACCTAAGTGTCTACTGAATTTTAAAATCTAAAAGCTAATTAAACTAGCTTAAAAGCTTTTTTGGAAAAGACAGCAATACTAACTGTTGTTAGTATTGCTGATGCAAATGACAAGGCACAAAACTAATATGCAGGTGTCCAAAGTGGTTTCTCCTGCATTACACACTCTATTTGAGTGCTTTTGAACACAATGCAAACACAAACCAAGCCTTAACAAGCTTGGATCAAATTTTAACAAGCTAGAAGAAAAGTAAAATTGCCCTGGTGCTGACACAAGCAAAATAAGCTCAAACTTATTAAATTTTGAAAACTAACTTATGGAAACTATTTAACTACTAGTTTTAAATGATCATGAAACTATCTCAAGCAATAAGCACAAGTCACTTTGACTTTTAGAGGTCAAAGTGCAATAATCCAAACACCCCTTTATACATTTGACAGATTTAGATGAGCTTATTAATTTGAAATCTAATTAACAAGACCTAATTACCAGATGAAAACTAGCTTATAACTATCTTAATAAACATAAATCCACAACTGAATAGGCTAGAATCAAAGATCTACAACTATGATATCTATTTTTTTTTTTTTTATGATTTTTAAGACAAATAAATGACAAGCTAAGATCTAGAATGCTAAAGCTAAAAACAGATTAAGAAACATGATTGATAAGCACAATTAGATAATAGTAAGAACAAATAAGCAACTAGATTAAGCAAATAAGCAGATCTACACTAATAAGCAATCATTAAGCTATATATTTAAGGACAAAGAAATTTAAATGAATACTTACTAGAAGCTTCAGCTAAATAGAAGCTAAAGGGCTCAAATGAGCTTATCAACAACTCTGGCTTATCCTAAGGTAAGCTAGTAAAATCCATGGGAGCTCTTCCATTGTAAGCTCCCCTTCCTTTAGCTTATAAGTCCAAGTATCAAAGGTATTAAGCTGATTTTAGGATTAAAGTAAGTTAAATGAACTAATTAGCTCTATCATAAGCTTAGAGACTCATGAGAGCTTATTGAGAGCTTATGAGTAAAGTAGTAATTGAAAACTAAATTGAGATTTTATTAATACTTAAAAGCTGATTACAATACTTGAGAAAAGACAGATTACACTAGCTTAAAAACTAAAAACAATTACATTTAAAAATAAAACTACATAAGCTAAATTTATAAGCTAAAAAATTACAAGAAAAGAAGATGCTCATGTGTGTGTGAGTGAGGGCCTTTTATAGCTGCTGAGAGAACCTTCTAGGGTCTGAGCACTCTTACACGCTCCTCTCTCAATCACAACCGTACAAACTATTAATCATTGAAGAGTAATTCTCAACCCTTGGATCACATTCTTTCTCACACGGATTTCCAACGTGGCAATCCATGATTGAGACGTCTGAGCTTCTTTAGAGAGTGATTATAGTGTAAAAACCCACATTTCCTTGTGCTTCCTTTGTATCCACGTGGCATTCTTGCTTGTCTTGACCAATGAGGATGCTTGAAATGACTTTTAAAACCCTGTCATCATGTACTAGAGCTCTTGAATTGTCCATCTTACCCTTCAATTGACAAAAGCCCTTTGTTTTTACTAGTGGTGAATGGTGGGAGAGACAATGAATAGTGATGTGTTCTTGGCGCCCTTTTTTTCATTTTAACTGAATTGGGTAAACGGGTGGGATGAGTTTGGGTATATGGCAATATTGGCCCTTGTCTTTGTGAAGGTGTAAATGATCTTTCAAATAGGGCAAGATTAGTCCCTGGACTTTTATATAAAAGGGTTAGGGTTTTAGAGTTTGGGCCGAGGTTTTGGGCTTTGGATCCGGGTATTGTTTTTGATAAGATTAGGCCCATTTAAGCTTAGGGATCATTTGTGTAACTTTGAAAACTTGAGGGACTAAAATGAAACTTTGGGTTTTTATCTTTAGTGAGTTAACTTTGACTTTGGTTGACTGAGAGTTGACCAAGGTTGACTTTTTGACTTTAGCTTTCGGCTCTTGTACACTCTTCCGTTCTCGTGTTCGTGGTTACCCATTTTTGATCGTTTTCATTTGATTTTTGCTATATCCGTACCTGCACACACAAAACATAAAAACAAGCATATCTTTGCTATTTTCAGTATGTTTTTGGGCTCTTTTTATGTAAGGGTCTATTGAATATAAAAATGGATATGTGTTAACCACACATATCAAAATTTTCCTAACTAAACGATGCGTGTGGAGGGCCTCACGCAATAATATATGCCTTATAACCAAATATTTCAACAAAAAACTTCCCAAACTAAACCTTAAATAGTAGCAAAGATTTTTGTTGAGAAAGCTAAGAGATCACAAGTTATAAAACACCCCTTATTTCCCATTTTCTAAAACCTCTTTTTCAATATTTTTATTTTTATTTTTTTTATTATTATTTTTTTATAATATAGTTGAGATAATTTTGACTTTCTTTATTTCCATAAATGTTAGGGATCATAGAACAAGATGCATTTCGAATCTGAGAATGCCCCAAAAAAGATAAATTCATCGTTCCCGACTTTTCACTTATCCAAACCAAGCTTTAAACAAAATCACAGCTAAATATCAGTAAGGATGCTAACACTACTCATATTTGCAACTTGTGAACCTTTTACTTCGATATTTATTATAATCTTAAAGTGATGTGCTAATCTTGATTTTTCAACCATGGATCAACGTTTGCAACATACTATCTTTATACGTTCCCACCTTAGAATAGTGATTTAAAAGGCGAGATCATCCCATGAAGCGACTTTCGTGGGGTAGGTGATCTCGCCACATCCAACCTTACGGCAAGTAACCAGGCTTTGACACCCCACAGAGACTAGTATCAGACTCAACGACCTTAGGTTTTCAAAAACTCGCAAGCATCCCGAATATTCATAGCTTATAAAATAGAGTAGTCAAAGTGCAAAAGCATATTTGAATTTAACAAAAAGAAGTCAATTATTAATCCACACTTAATTATCTAGACATTTATGCAATTGAAATCCTCGACCTTTTAGAAGGCTTCGGTTGTGAGCCGGCAAGATGCATCAAACTTTTATCAGTCTCAGATCTTTATTCTTACTATGGGCTTTCTTTAGAAGACTACCACATCGGTTGTGAGCCGGCAAGAGGTAGTAAACTTTTATCACCCCACAGCTTTTATTATTATAATTTATTATTTTTTATATTTTCATCATCATATTTTTTATTTTTATTATTTATTTTTTTTATAAATACTTATTGAAGACGTCTTTTTGAAAAAATGAAGTATAAATTTGAACTAAGACTAAAATTTTTGCTATATATTACATAAAAATTATTGATTTAAGTTTAATCTTCAAAAACAACACATATATTAATCCGGTTAAGAGCTTTTGGGAGAAAAAGCAACAAGTTACATACATGAGCTCCTAAGATTTCAAAATAATCTTTGTTTAGCATCCTACTCATACTTAACTCTATCATTTTTCGTTCTTCGCGAAAAGCGAACAGCTTAGCCTCAAAGTTAATGAACAGCTAGAGCCAACCGCTCAAATCGGGCAAATTTACTCTTATTCTTACCCAGCAAGAAAGTCAAAATTGTGACAAAAACACTTATTATTTTTTATATTTTCCTACAAATAAAACTTAAAATTTTGAAATTTTTGCTATTTTTGCGGGAAAACGGGGTACGTGAGAACAAAACAATAAGTAGGTAACATCAAATCGATAGATTCCCTCCCCAAACTAAAACGAAACATTGTCCTCAATGTTTAAGGCGGGTCTCTACGCAAATCTAAGCCGTTTATTAATTATGCAAAGATAAACGTGAATCGATAAGATGAAAGGATATCGGATTTCCCCAAACTAATTGCAAACAAAGGCTAGGAAGCTCTAGTGAACTGGGACAAAACACCGAACATGAGATTCTTCAGAAAAGTTGGGTCTATCCTGTAAAAAATCACAAGTACAAACTACAAACACAAAGAACGGAAGGGTACAAGCCTCCTCACACACATTAGAAACTAGAAAGAAAAATAGAAAATGGATAAGCATGGGGTGCCTCCCACGAAGCGCTTTGTTTTTGGTAACCGAGTCACATAGCTTGACTCGATCCCTGAATTCATTTGTCCTTAGGGAGAGTGAAAATGGAAGAGAAAATCTCAATCGGGCTTTCATTAATGTTTGGATAAACATTAAAGCATATGAAAGTTCCATCCCGATAAGAGGCCACCAGCTCTAAGTGGAGATGCCGGGGTCAAAAATGGTATCCTCATTTTTGGTGGAGGAAAGTAAGGGAGAAACCTCAGGGTAGGTGAGAAACGGGAGAAAAGTCCAAGTGACAAATGTGAAGGAATCGTCAACTTCAACATTATTCTCACCTCCCCCCGGGTCAAAACATTCATCCTCATTAAGTTCATCAACATTGTTTATCACTGGTGCATCGGTCTCAATAATTAAACTAATCTCAATATCTGGTGGTTCTGGAGGAGGACGAGGAAATGACTGATCAAGATCAAAGTGGAATGATTCAAACTTAGGAAATTCTAAAAGAGGATCATTTGAATTATCAGAAATAACAACGCTAGTCAATTCTCCTTGATCGGGCTCAATCTAAAAAAGAAACGAATCATATTCGGGAAGAGAGTTATTAGCATGAGTAGTGGTACTGCCACTTCTCGTCTCTTCCGTATGATCGCTGAAAGTCTCGAATTCAGGTAAAGAGTTATCTGAATGAGAAAGAGAAGTATCGAACTCCTCAAAGAACGAATCACTATCCGTGACGGAAATAGGAATTGAAGAGGGAGACTTGAGCACAAAATCAGGAGTAGGGTTGTTTTTCAAAGATTCGATATTAGTAATAAGACGATGGATGTTTAATAATTTCTCACGAAGAATAACGTCTTGGATTTGAAAAATATCTTCTAAGTCAAACTCTTTCTCTTCTTGATCTTCATTCTCCTCCTCTAATCTATCGTACTCCAAATTGAGAGGTGATGCTTCAACGTACTCGATGTTCTCATAAGAATCGTCATCACTTGAAATATCATGATCATAACAATCAACTCCTTCTTCATCAAATTCGTCTTTATCCATTCCAGGTGGAATAGGAGTGAATTCACCGGTGAATTCCTCTGAAAGAAAATTGATCTTAGGAGACGTGATCGGAATATCTTGACTAAGCAAAGATTCAGCATCAGAATGATCATTATCACAAATATTGTTGGAGACACCCTTGGATCCACTTGGGATTGGGACGAGGTCCTCAACACTAGACTTATCCTTTTCAGGAATAGTGCTAAGTTCCTTTTCCCCCATGATTAGAGGGTCTTCGGGCTCTTCGGATGGTTCATCTGGTGTGATCGCTTTAGTCCTTTTCCATATAACAGTATACTCATCATCGTCATCATCGAAGTAGAAAAGCGGACGATTCCAGCTTGGACAATTAATATATTCTGAAAACTCTTCACTGATATTTCGCACATCTTTAAGGAGTTTACTCATCAATTCTTGAATATCCTCTTGTCGATATTGCTTATCCATCAAAGCATCTTTAATTTCGCCAAAACTTTCCCAAGCTATCAATATAACCTTTGGTGTTATTCCAAAAGGTATACGACTAAACTTCCTTAAGAAGGTGCAAACGTCCTTCAAAAAGTTGTCTCTAGCTTCTTCATCGTCAATCATAAAAGAATTCCAATATGGAATAAGACTTTGAGCTGCCGTCTCCTTCTTCTCTTGTTGGCTTCCTTTAAGACTTTGCAAATCATCCATAACTTCAGGTTGATTCTGCTCTTCTTTCATAGTCTGCTTAATCTTAAAAAATCTCTCCTCAGCTAGCAATAAAGCCATGCACTTTTCATTAGGAGGTATATGATCATACTCCTTTAAAAAGGCTTGTATAGCTTTCATTAAGTCTTCTTGAGCTTGCAAAATTTCTCTACTTGTCTCTTGAGGAGGATAATTGACGGGAAACTGCGGGGGTTGATATTGGTTAAAACCAAAAGAATTAGGATCATAGCAAGAATTTTGCTCATTATAATCTTCATTCATTTGTTGACATTGAAAAGTTTCATGAGGGCCCCCGCAATTTGCACAACAATTGTATTGTTGAGAAGAACTTTGAAAATTTTGTGGAAAATAATTATCATTAAAGTTTTGATTGTAACACGGCTCCTGTTCATAGACAAGCGGGAACTGTGGTGGACAATCATAACCATAATGAGCATTATTTCCACATAACTCACACAAGTAAGTCTCAAACTGGAGTTGTGGAGGGTGAGTGAGAACACTTGGAGAATCATTGGAAGAATTAAGTTTGGAATCATAAATGAATGAATTCTCATCTTCATAATTGCATGTCGGATGAACAATTGGCAAAGTCTGTGGGAGCTCAGCAATGGTTTGATTGCATTGTTCTGAATTAGAGATAATCAGAACTTTTGGTCAAATAATCGGAATTTGCGGTGGACAATTGTAACCATAGTGAGCACCTTTCCCACAAGACTTACAAGTACATCGTTGACAAAAGATATCGTCTAACGAATCACCACACTCGAAACAACAATTGTGGTTGCTTTGTAGAGGACTTTGCGAAGAATTTACACCGGGACTAGATATAAGAGCGAATGGTTCTTGAGGTGTAGTCTAACAAGATCGTGTTGTATTGGATGATCGGAATTTGTTTAAATTTCGTTTTTCATCATGAATTGGTATACCAACCATCATTTCAAACACCTAAGCACAAAAGCACCAAGATCGACAAATAAACCATCACCGGGTTTTTCCACAAGTTGTAGCAATTCTGAGGAGGTTTAGGAACTAATGATATCTTGTCTTCAAGACCTCCTTTTGAACAACAAAAGTCTGCAGTGTACAAAGCTCCACAAGTCATGCATTCCTTAATCGAGAAGAGGGGGTTCAAACGATGATCGAGTGATGCCATAAGAATTAAACAATTTAGAGGGTTAATGAAAAGAATTAAATGGATAAGAAGAAAAAGAAGATTATTTTTGGTTTTTGATCTTATTTTAACGGACAATGAGATAGACAACTTGAACCAAATAATCAAACTTACTTCACGGTAGCTCTTAAAAATTTTACTTTTTAAGGTGAGCCGTTCCTCGTAAATGACACAAATGGCAAGTTTTTGAATCTTTGATTCGAGTTGGGAACTTATTATGGATAATACCTCAATTGAAAGTATTATTTGTTGGTGTTCTTTTACCAACTTTGTAACTTTTTAAATTGAAAGAGCAAATATTTTTGTATTTTTGTTTTTAATCTTCTATTTATACTAAAAAGAAAAAAATATTTTTTTTTACTTTTTATTTGTATTTAAAAAAAAATTTGATTTTTTTAAAAGCGTAACTTTTAAAAACGAAAGGTTCTACAAAACACGATCAACAAACTTCAAACGAGAGAATCTTAATCACAAATTCCCCGGCAGCGGCGCCAAAAATTGATGTAGAAATTTCTATACACGTAAAATATAAAATATATAATACGATGGAAAATTACCAGATTACCCTTGAGGACAAAGGTAAAAAGGAAATTCTTCAAAATATATATAATATAATACGTATATTAACCGGGAAGTATGATTCCCGGGTCGTTATCCCCCCAACGACTTGTGAAATTGAAACCACATTTGATGCTCAGACAATGATTTGAATTAGAAACAAAGATTGATTTGATTATCTAATTTTAAAAATTAAAATTTACAAACTCTAACACTTAAGCATGAAGAAAAATAATGGGAAATCAAAATTTAACTAAAAACGCAAAACAGGACCCCTAACCGGAGGTCAAAAACCCTAAATTTCTAAAAATAAACCTAACTTAATTTTTTTTAAATGGATGACTAAAAAGTAAGTTTAAAGAAAACTAGAACAAAAACAGATTTAAAATGAGCGTTAAAACACGAAAAACGAGAACGGGAACAAATCCCGTTCTTTAAAATTTGAAATTTTGCAAATTAGATCCTACGTAAGCAAAACTAATTTTCCTATAAACTTTACGATAAAAGAAAATTTTCTTAAAAAATTATATTTTTCTGATTATTTTTCTATTTTTTATGAATTTTGTAAGTTTTTAATGAAAATAAATGTTAAAAAAATACTAAACGATCTATAAAAATTCTAGAAAAATTACGAAAAATAGCTTATACTAATTAAAATCTAGGAAAAATAAGCTTATGAACACACCTTATCAAATAAGCCACGAAATAAGCTAAAACAACTTATTAAGCTTATATGGACAAAATGAGTATAAAGAATAAATTGTGTGAATAAAAGTGCTGAAAATGATTTTTCTGAATGTAAAACTAAAAGTAATTTTTCTAATACTAAAAACTAATTTTTATTATTTTTTAAAAACTTTTTTCTATTTTTTATGATTTTTCGAAAATTAAATCCTATTTTTTATGAATTTTCGAAATTAAAAACTTAAGAAAAATGATAGAAAATAAAATACTAAATGGAAAAATGCCGAAAAATCAAGGAAAATCCTATAAGCTAACAGGGACTTAAGAAAAATAAGAACTATGAAGAAGCTAAACAAATAAGCCCAAAATTAAGCCTAATAAGCTACGGCTTATTAAACTAAAAAGGAAATAAGAAAACCTTTATTAATTAAATGAAAGAGGAAGTAAACGACTTGTCCCACTAGCAGAGATGGTAAGGTGTTGGTGTTGTGAGTGTGAGGTCCTTGGTTCGAATCTGGCTAACCCCCCTTTTTGCACTTTTTTATATTTTTAAAAACCAAAAGCTAAAAACTACTAAGGACACTTTTTTAAACACTTTTAATAAAAGGAGTATAAGCTGAAAACCAATAATAAGCTCTAAAAGAGCTTATAAAAGAACTGACCTCAGAAAGTGAGGTTTTGAGCTAACTTATGCTTGTTTGGACTTAAAGGTTTGCACAAAACTCAAATTAAGCTCAAATTACAAACCAAAAACTGTTTTAGAATCCTTAAGATGTCTACTAACTAGTTTTAATAAGCTACTCTTCTCTCTAACACTTAATCCTAACTGAATCTAAGGATTAAACCTGCAAACTCAGAAATAAGCACAATACATTCAAAAACTTAACAAGCTAAAAAGCACTATAAGCTAGAACTGAATTTGAGCTTTTGAAAACTTATCTATCTACTTATTAACTACTAATATAGACCATAAAAACAAACACCTAAAGCTAGAAATCAAAATTTAAAAAACTACTTTTACTTCCTACTGTTTTTGGTCTTTTTGGATTTTTTATGAACTTTAAGAGAAAATGTACCTAAGATATTAAGCTAGAATTTTGAAAATAAGTCTAAAACTATATTAAGCTATGTTTTAACTAAAAGCCTACTGAATTTAAGACCTTAAATCCTAAAATTACTAGCCTAAATGAAGCCAAAAAGTCAGCAGTAGTAACTGAGGTTACTACTGCTTATGCAACTAATCAAAAGGACAAGGAACAAATGCAGTAGACCAAGGTGGCTTCTACTGCATAAAATCCACTCAAAGAGTGTAAACAAACCTAATACCAACAAGTATCAAGCTTAAAAGAGCTTTAGTCAAATTATAGCAATCAACAGATAAGCAACAAACTACCCTGGTGCTGGCACTAAGAATTTTGGCCTTAACTTCTTCAATTTTGTAAACTAACTTTTGAAAACTCCTTTTCTACTGATTTTAAATGATCATGAAACTATCTCAAGCAATGAGCACAAGTCACTTTGACTTTTAGAGGTCAAAGTGCAATAATCCAAACACCCCTTTATACATTTGACAAATTTAGACTAGCTTATTAATTTGAAATCTAATTAACAAGACCTAATTACCAGATGAAAACTAGCTTATAACTAACTTAATAAACATAAATCCACAATTGAATAGGCTAGAATCAAAGATCTACAACTATGATATCTAATTTTTTTTTTTTTTTATATTTTTAAGACAAATAAATGACAAACTAAGATCTAGAATGCTAAAGCTAAAAACAGATTAAGAAACATGATTGATAAGCACAATTAGATAATAGTAAGAACAAATAAGCAACTAGATTAAGCAAATAAGCAGATCTAGACTAATAAGCAATCATTAAGCTATATATTTAAGGACAAAGGAATTTAAATGAATACTTACTAGAAGCTTCAGCTAAACAGAAGCTAAAGGGCTCAAATAAGCTTATCAACAGCTCTGGCTTATCCTAAGATAAGCCAGTAAAATCCATGTGAGCTGTTCTATTATAAGCTCCCCTTCGTTTAGCTTATGAGTCCAAGTATCAAAGGTATTAAGCTGATTTTAGGATTAAAGTAAGTTAAATGAACTAATTAGCTCTATCATAAGCTTAGAGACTCATGAGAGCTTATTGAGAACTTATGAGTAAAGTAGTAATTGAAAACTAAATTGAGATTTTATTAATACTTAAAAGCTGATTACAATACTTGAGAAAAGACAGATTACACTAGCTTAAAAACTAAAAACAATTACATTTAAAAATAAAACTACATAAGCTAAAAAATTACAAGAAAAGAAGATGCTCATGTGTGTGTGAGTGAGGGCCTTTTATAGCTGCTGAGAGAACCTTCTAGGGTCTGAGCACTCTTACACACTCCTTTTAATCTCCACCCTTTATTCATTCCAATCATTGGATATTTACTTTGGGACGTTGGATCGCATATGTGCACACACGGATTGCCAGCGTGGCAATCCGTGATTGTGACACCTTGTGCTTTCTCTGAGAGTGTATCTAGCATAAAACCCCTTCTCTCTTGTGTTTTTAATCATGCCAACGTGTCCTCTCTTTGTGGGAATAGACCAATGAGGTGAGCTTGATGATGTGTGACTCTGCCAGCGTGTAAATGAACCCTTGAATAGTCCTTTTTACCCATTAATTTTGAGAAGCCCTTTGATATGAGGAGAGGGCATGTTTGGGACGATGATGAACAGTAAAAAAACCTTGGCGCCATTTTTCAACTGAAAACGGGTAAAAGAGTATAACTTTGGTTAAATGGCAACAATGGTCCTTGTCTTTGTGAAGATGAAAGTCTAAGTATTAAATAACTTTCAATCTTGGCAGAATTGGCCCCTGGACTTATATAAAAGAGTTATGGGCTTAGGTTTTGGGCCGGGTAAGGATACATGGAAAGGTAAAAGCCCATTTAGCTTTTAGGGACCATTTGTGTAATTTTGGAAACTTGAGGGACTAGTATTGTAACTTTGGGGTTTTTGTCTTTAGTGAGTTGACCAAGGGTTGACTTTTGGAACTATGGCCTTGACTTTTTGTCCTATTTGTAGAAAGCTTCCGGCTCTTGTACACTCTTCCGTTCTCGTGTTCGTGTTTGCCCTCTTTTGATTGTTTTCATCTGATTTTTGCTATTTCCGTACCTACATACACACAAACACAAAACAAGCATATTTTTGCTATTTTCACTGTGTTTTTGGTTATTTAGGGTTTATTTTGATATAAAATGGATATGTGTTTTCACACATATCAATTCATCTTTCATTTCCTCAATTAAAATCGACACAACAGAAATAAATATTAAATATTAAATGTTCAAGAGAGAGCTAAGAGATCACAAGTTATAAAACACCCCTATTTCCCATTTTCTAAAACTTTTCCATATATTTTTATTTTTATATTTTTTATTTTTTTTATAATTTT